>JAESUZ010004501.1:2815000-3121025 GCA_017311185.1 Proteles cristata cristata | reverse complement strand
CTCAGGTAAGTTTTTTAAATTACCAGAGTCCTTAAACACTTTATTTTGTTTCCAGAGCTGTTAGTTGTAACCAGTACGAGGGATGGGCTATGAAACACTTGAGCTGCCATCACAGAACCTACATCATCTTTCTTATGATTGTTTAGTTTTCTTCCCTTTCTTCTATCAACCTTTATATATTTCCATGTTATAGAGGTCCTTTTGCTAAAAACAAACAGTTGTTTAGATTTACTTGGAAAATTTTGTCATTTAGCTATAGAACTAAGTCTGTTTACCTTTAATGTAATTATGTGTTTGAATTTACATCTACCATTTTACTTTCTACTTTTCCTCTTCTAAGCTTTTCTTGATTCTTTCTCTCTTTCTTTTGGATTGACTGAGTTTTATATTTCCCTCATAAGTCAGAAATTATTTATTCAGTTTCTATTCATCTAACATTACACATGAAATTATAACAGTATATTTAAATATTAAATTAAATATTAAAATTAAATATTAACTGGTACTTTTACTATCCTTCTGGACAATTCAAGTAATTTTAAAGGCCCATTTTTATTGGTTTATGAAATTCATATACCTTTATTTTATTTATACCTTTTTTCTGTGATCTTTTATGCATCCTGATCTTTCATCAGAAATAACTTTTGTTATGAATGAAGAACATTCATTGGAATTTTCTATGGGTGGCAATCTCCATCTTTTCTTATCATAACTTCCCTTATTTCTTTTTTTAAAATTTTTTAATGTTTATTTATTTTTGAGAGAGAGAGCCAGGTTGTGAGTGGGGGAGAGGCAGAGAGAGAGGGAGACACAAATCTGAAGCAGGCTCTAGATTCTGAGCTGTTATACAGAGCCCAATGCAGGGCTCAAACCCATGAACTGCACGATCATGACCTGAGCAGAGTCTGATCCTTAACCAACTGAGCCATCCAGGTGCCCCGTCCCTTATTTCTTTTTTATCTTTAAAGTATCCTTTTGCTACGTATACAATTTAAGGTATATCTTCGTCTCGTTTACAGTGTCATTGTAGCTTCCTCTGTTGCTATTGAGAAGTTAGCTATGAGTCTATCTGTGGCTTTTTTGAAAGCAGTCTATCTTTATTTCTTCTGATTCCATTTAATATCTTCTTTTTAATTTGATTTTGAAATTCTACATTAAGGCATGTAAATATAGATTTACCTTTAATTATCATTTGGCATTCACTGAGTTTCTTGAATATGTCGATTCATATCTTTACTATTACATGTGCAATTTGATGTACTATTCAATGAAATATTGCCTTTCGTTCATTTGTTTTTTTTCCCCGTCTCGTGCTCAGCCTTCTGTATTTTATTTTTGTGTACTAATGCTACATGGTTCTGAATGGTATCTGCTGCCTTATTTTCAGCTCACTAATTCTTTTTCAGTCATAGCTAATTGCTATTTCCAATCCACAAAACTTCATGTTACATTTTTCAGTTAAAGAATTTTTCAGTCTTTTTCTCATATCTGCCATATCACAGTTTACATACTTTCTATTCCCATACCAAAAATATTAATCTTGGTGTGGAGTTCTGTAGGCATTTTAAAATTTTTTTTTAATGTTTTTTTTTTTTTACTTATAGGAGAGAGAGAGAGACAGCATGAGCAGGGGAGGGTCAGAGAGAGAGGGAGTCACAGACTGAAACGGGCTCCAGGCTCTGAGCTGGCAGTCAGCACAGAGCCCGACGCGGGGCTCGAACCCACGAACCGCGAGATCATGACCTAAGCGAAAGTAGGACGCTTAACCGACTAAGCCACCTAGGCGCCCCTGTAGGCATTTTAAATACAATTGTTTTATCATTTGAGTTTGATGATTCCAAAAAGTCATGTTTTTTGTTTTTCTCCATTTTGGAGTAATGTCCAATTGTTTATGGTATTTCATTCAGGCTTTCATTCATAGGCTTATCTTTCCTTATGTTTCTGATTTTATTTGACTTTGTGATATTACATTAAAGCTTTTTTTACTAATTATAAGAAAATGCAGTTCAAAACTGCAATGAGGCATTACCTCATACTTGTTAGAATGGTCACTATCAAAAAGATAAGTAATAGTAAGTGTTGGTGAAAATGTGGATAAAAAGGGAACATTTATGTGCCATTGGTTGGACTGTGAATTGGTGCAACCACTGTGGAAAACTGGAGGTTGCTCAACAATTTAAAAATAAAAATACCATATGATCCAGCAGTCCTACTATTGGATATTTATCTGAAGGAAATGGAAATTCTAAGTTAAAAAGATAAATATACCCCCATGTTTATTGTGGCATTATTTACAAAAGTCAAAACATGGAAATAATAAATGTACATTAATGGGTGAAAGGATAAAGAAGCTTGTACTTTTATAACAATGGAATTTTATTCAGCCACAAAATAATGAAATTTGGCCATTTGCAACAACATGGGTAGAACTTGAGGACTTTATGCTAAATGAAATAAGTCAGATAGAATAACATAAATACTGTATGATCTCATATGTGGAGTCAAAAAAATAAAAGAAAAAAATGAACTGATAGATATAGAGGACAGATTTGTGGTTGCCTGAGGTGGATATGAGGAGATGAGTGAAGGGGTCAAAATATACAAATTTCAAGTTATAAAATGGGTAAATCATGGAATGTATAGTAATGTACAGTATAGTAATGATACTTCATACTGTATTGCATATTTGAAAGTAGCTAGGTGAGTGGATTTTGAAAGTTCTTATCACAAGACAAAAAAAATCGTTAAAAGACATTGTTTGGAAAAAAATTCTGATATCTTTCATATATGATCTTTTGTAGAGGATTTTCTGTTGCCTTTTCCAGGCATATGGGATCCTGCCAGTCCAGGACCACTTTACATAAAATTTGAGAGTTCAGGGGCGCCTGGGTGGCTCAGTCGGTTAAGCGGCCGACTTCGGCTCAGGTCATGATCTCACGGTTCGTGGGTTCGAGCCCCGCATCGGGCTCTGTGCTGACAGCCAGCTCAGAGCCTGGAGCCTGCTTCAGATTCTGTATCTCCCTCTCTCTCTGATCCTCCCCGGTTCACGCTCTCTCTCTCTCAGAAATAAATGAAACATTAAAAAAAATATTAAAAAAAAATTTGAGAGTTCAGCATCCCTACAGATGGTGCAACGTTGAGCCACATGTTCAAGAGGTTTGCCTACTTCCCACTTATCTTCTAGGTGTAGGTCTTTGTAGTGGGTAAATTATTTAAAAAAAAATTTTTAATGTTTATTTTTTTGGAGAAAGAGAGAGTGAACATGACTGGTAGAGAGGCAGAGAGAGAGAAGGAGATGTAGAGTCTGAAGCAGGCTCCAGGCTCTGAGTTGTCAGTACAGAGCCCAATGCCAGGCTTGGACCAATGAACCATGAGGTCATGACTGGAGCCGAAGTCAGATGCTTAACCAACTGAACCACTCTGATGCCCCTGTAGTGGGTAAATTATTAATGTTCCTTCTCCTAAAAAGATTTTAGGAGTTTGAGTTCTGATTTTGAGTTCTATTTCTCCAGTCCCATAAGACCACCAAAAGCACTGCTTAGCCTTTTAACTCCTCCTGCAGGAATGGCCTATAATACTTTTAGGTTTAAGTATGCTTTGGATACCTTGCTTATATATCTGACTTCTTGTTTTCTTCCAGATCTTGTTCTAACAAATTCTGGGGTATCTTGTAAGCAATTTAATCTTTGAGAAAAATGTTGTCTATAGTCCTATGTTTATCATCCATATTCAGGTTTACATATCGCTTCATTTGCTACTTTTTTTCTTCACCTTCAAATTAAGAATTACATTTATAACTCTAAAATGTGTGACAAAACAAAGTGTTAAGGAAATATGGTGATAGTGGCATCAGTATCCAAGTTCACAAGACTTTTTTAATTACAAAACTTCACAAACATCTTAATCATGCACATCTGTTTCCGATAAGAATCATGAGATTTCCTCCTAGGAATTGTTGAAGATGTCAATCATAATTTAGAATTTATGCAGAAAAAGAAAAAAAACCCCGACCCTGAGATGCTGAAATATGAAGCTGCTTTAGGAAAGCAGTGAGTAAATATTTGTACTAAATGATCACTTATAATTATCAGCATCTATCTGTGTTTGGGATGGTAGGCATTCTTATTAGCTCTTCATGAAAGTTTTTAGATTATTGCACAGAATAGTTTTAGACATTTGAATGAATTCTAATTTTGTTTTGACTTTAAATGTGTTTTTCTTTGAGAGAGAGAAAGACCAAGTAAGGGAGGGGGAGAGAGAGAGAGAGAGAAGACAGAACCTCAAGCAGGTTCCATGCCATCAGCACAGAACCCGATGAGGGGCTTAAACTCACAAACTGCAATATCATGACTTGAGCTGAAACCAAGAGTCCAACACCTAACTGACTGAGCCACCCAGGAGCCCCTAAATTCTCTTTTTGAGTTAAATGTATTTCTTCCAAAATCAAATGTAAAATTGTATCCAATATTTTAAAGAATTTAAATTTTGTCATAGTAGCTATGATGAAGTAAATGGAATTTTGAGAGAAATGTCCACTATCTACTTCTAATGGGCAAAATACTACAGTGTTAGCTGAACAAAGAAAACCAAGAGACTACTTACCATAACAAGTGAGGATCAAGGTAGGAGATTAGACTTACCACTACTTTTGCATATCACATATGATAAACTCTAAAGGTGCTGTCTCTTTCAGCAGTGCCTTAGCACAAGGTCCTCTCACGTGGAAGTACATTGTAAATGTTACATGACTCCCAATATAGCACCAGGCTGCAGTCCTGGAAAAGCTTCTATTTATATCTCTCAGAAACAGCTTTTATCAGGAAGTGTTTTGCCCTCCTGACCAGCCTTCTCATAACCTTCCTGAGAGTGCCTTCCCTGAAGTGACACAGGAACCTAGGGTTTACTTTGTTAAAGTAAAATCTAGGATAGAATGCTTACAAAATACATAATAAGGACATAAAAAGGGTAAGATGGTTGATTATCAGCCATCATAGAATCCCAAATTGAGAAATCTGAACCAGGATACCACATTCATTTAAAATAACTCTTAAGGACAAGTATCATATGTTTGCATGTATAGGAGGATTAGGAGGAACTTAACAGAGGACCAAGGGGGAGAAGGGAGGAAATGGTGGGGGAAAGGGAGAGATGCAAACCATGAGAGACTCTTGAATGCTGACAAAAACTGAGAACTGATGGATGTAGGGGGGAGGGAGGATGGGCATGGAGGAGGGCACTCGTGGGGATGAGCACTGAGTGTTATGTGGAAGCTAATTTGACAATAAACTATTTGTAAAAAAAAAAAAATAAATAAATAAATAAATAAAGTAACTCTTACACTAGAGTGGGCTCTTGAGAGTATTTAGTCTTGAGTTTTTCTTCCTTGGCCTTGGTCCGCTCCTTTAAATTTTGCCTAACTCTGGATTCTCTTAAATGAAAATAAGTCAGCAGTTTATAAGGATACATTTGTTCCAAATAAGTCATGTCTTAACTTAACCCCAGTAAGAAAAAAACAACACATTGCACTTTTATGACATTTAGTTGGCCCCATTGGACTTAAGTAGAATAAAAGCTATCAGTCAAAATCTGCTGGTTCCTGATAACCATAATTTTACAAGGAGCATAAGCAGAACTTATTTAAGATAATCCTTGCACCAATATTTGTTTCTGACTTTTTTTCTTTGTACTGATCTGTATTTTCCTTTCTTTTAGCATGAATGGTTTCAGAATCACAAGTCTCTTTGATTTGAGGATGACTTGAATGGGGTGTGATGGAGTATCTAAAATCTTGGCATTTTTGTTTCATCAAAAATGTTTGAGATGAAGCATTTAAAATATATTAAAAGGCAAACATGAAGCAGAGAATAGAAATATCCCTGTAGGTTTTTATTAACGCAACATGATATAACACTAAGCAAGGGAAAATATGCCAAGGGAATAGTTTGATTCTGAGTCTAGTTGGTATTGAATGTGAATGTGCTAAAGATTCCCAGGAAAGCATATGTGTCTTATACATAACAACACTTGGAAAGAGGGGCTGAATAAGAGAAGCCACTTGGGAAGAGAGATAACATGATGTATGAGCTAGTGAGATTTCAGCATATTCTTAATAATCCATTAATAAGTTCTTAATAATCACATAAAATTAAAGATTGGTCTTCAGGCTGAAGTAAACTCTTTAAGGTCTAGAGAAAGTGGATCAGTGTGACATCTCTATCTTTTACTTCCCCATTCATCATTCTGCCTTAGTGATCTAATTTGATGACAAATATTTATTTAATGTTGTATTAAGAATTTTCCATGTTCCTGGCATGCTAATTTAATGTATTAACTCTTTAAATCTTCTTCACAAATCTATGAAGCGGCAAACAATTTTAGAGATGAGGAAACTAAAACACATGAGAGGTGAAGTTCTTTGAGCAAGATCAAATGGCTATAAGTGGCAACCTAGCTATAGAGTCTGTTCCTTCATCACTTATATCACTGGCTATATACTGTGCTTAGCCTCAGTGACTGTGAGATCATGTAGGATCACTTGTGACATTTTTATAATTGCTTAGAATCTCTAGGACACTTGAGATTCAGAGACCCTTTTGGTTTTAGTGAACTGCATCTCCCTTGCCTTTATGTTTTCTGACATAAAATATAACAAATACTCCCTTCATATTCCATTTTAAGGAAAAAAAACATTTTGTAGACAACTATAAAGCATTTCATATACTGCTATGTTCCTGGTACTATTTGAAGCATTTGTCATTTATTCCTTGAAGGTATTTGATATTAGTAATATTATTTCTATGTTAATAAAATTCAGTGTAGGCCTGCTATTTAAACTCAGCTTGTTTGTTTTTTTATTTCAAAGCAAGAATTATCTTGCTTATTACTATAAAGAAAAGTTAAGGTTATTTTGGTTATAAGTGACATGAGGTTTTTAATATTGAATACCTCTAGGGGAAACTCTCCAAATAAATCTATATCTGGAGGTGGAATTGATCAGACTACCGGCCAGTCTGAGGAAATTCCCAGCTGGTAGGCTGATGAGCCATTCACGTAAAGATGGAAGAAGTATTATGAGATTCTTATAGGAACACTATTCTCATATATCTTCCTCTATCCTAAGAAAAAAACCAAAAGGGTAGACCAGCTCACATTTAAACTCAAAAGGTAAGTAACTTTTGCCTTCTGGTATAGGTGGCATTTCTGATAATATTATTCCCTGAAGAGAAACTCATAGGAGACCATAGTGGTGGTCTTAATTTTGCTTGAAAATGTACAATAATACACACAGAAGCACTATGATAGCAAGAAAAGAATAACTCAGGTCGTTTTCAAAAGAAGATTGTTTGAAAACAGAAGTCAATGCACTTGACCTCTAAGCATGCAGTTCTCTGGAAATTGGTTGGACAGAAATGAGGAAAGACTCTGTGATGAAAGGGTGTGGTATGAATTGTATCGGGCTGATGTAGTGGCAGCAGCTCAACTCTTACAGAAATGGAGCAAAAATGGAGGTGAAAATAGAGTTACCAGAGCCCTGATGGCAAAACTGATTATGAGGCAAAACTGTTGGCTTCTTCATATACAATTTGTTGCCAAGATCATAGTTAGAGACTTTCTGGATGGGCAACTGCCCCTATCTATCAACAGATTCCTAGCATTACATTGGGATCACAGGCCAAGCTGTGATAGAGGCACTGTGCTCTTGCCTTCTCAGCAGATAATGAGGTGTAAATGCAATAGGGAGATCTTAGAACTAACTGTATTTTGCCTCTTCAAAATAAATGGTATCATCAGAAGAAAAGGACAATAGCAGTTCCTATACAATGCTGTCTACCTCGTGAAGTTCCCCCAAGGCCTCTAGGTCTGCCATGTGGTAGGCATTTTAATGTGTGAAAATGTTGATTGTTGAAACATTTCATAATGGTAAGACTAGTTGTAAGCAAATTGATGTTTTTCTACACTTTCCATTAGCCATAATCAATAAAATTGAAACCAATAGGTCCAATTTTATCCTATTCTATGCCAGCTTGGTTAGGACAGAGTCAGGGACCTAGAAGATGCTTTAATGTTTATGTTGAAAGGCAATAAATCAGTAATAACATGACCTTCTGCAGACTGTTTTGTTGGAATGATTGTTTACATTCCAAGTTACCTTTCATTGAGCAGGCATACTGATTAGGTAACAAGAAACAGTAATTGTGCTGGGATTATTAATAAATGATTAAGACTCACAATATTTCAGGAAGTTATGTTCTAGTGGGACAAATAACTTGGACATAAATTCAAGGCAGCACAGAGTTGGTGAACTCAGTCCAGGCTGGATATCAGGGAAGGAAAAGCCATCTGAACATGTCTTGAAGAAGACTAGGCTGACAATGAAGGGAAAATGGTGTTCAAGGTGCATGGAAGAGGTGAGAAAATGCACAAAGCTTGAAAGAGCCTGATACATACAGGGTATCTTAAGCAGTTTGGTATTTCTTTACTGCAAAATGCAAAAGCGGAAACAGGTGAAAGTATTATAGTCAGAAAGACATGTGAAGAATATGCATTGGACGACAGTTTTGCTCTATTAAAAAGTTTACATTTCAGTTTTTTCAAGTCATAAGAAACCATTAAAGGCTTTTAAATACTGTGGCCAACATTTGAAGGTTTGTGATTTCAGTTTGTGGGGCTCTAGTTGCAGTGGACAACGTGTTTGAGAGGATAAGACTCTGAGCGAGAAAGAGAAAAATAAACAAAGCAAGTCAGAACTCTAAATGGTATACTGGCTAATCTGATGCAGAACTCCCCATAGCAAGTGGCTCATCTTAAGAGGATAGAATTCATTCTTTCATGTGTTTGAGGTTTGAGCATTGTACAAAGATTACTGTCAACTTCCTGAATTACTCATGAATCCTATCTACTTTTCATTGTTGAAATACAAAAGGCCAACAATAAGGTGCTAGAACTTAGCCAGTCTGCTGACAGAAATGGTGGTCATACCGAACTCAGTGGCTCCCCATTCATGTGAATATCTATGTCTCTGCTCACATTGCTTTCTCCATCTGAGTGTTCTTTCTCCCTTGTCTGCTTAGTAAACTCCACTAACATTCCAAATCTAATCTCTTGTGACATCCCTTCCCTAAAGCCCTCATCTTCCTTCCTTGACCATTCTCTTCATTGTGCCACATGTCTACCTGTAAGTTTTCATTGTAAGTTGTAATGCTACCTCTTACTGATTCCTCATTAAGGGTCAAGCACAATGCAAAATACTTTTCACAGACATCTGATCTTCTGATAACCCTACAGTTTACCCCAGATTACAGATGGAAGGACTGAGAATTTCACAGACAAGATATAACTTGCTCAAGATCTGGTGGTTAGTAAGTGAAGACCAAGATTTACCAAGTGAAGACCGATCTTGGTATGTCGGCTTTTGACATTTGTATGGTTTCATTAATGCCAAACTATTCTATTTCTCTCTCATCTTCTATAACAAAAGAAGTTTAAGAACTGAAATGTCATTACTGCCCCTGGAAAGTATATAGTGGGTGTTCAAAAACTATTGTTTAAATAAGTGAATATTTACAACAATACCACTGTGCTAGGTAAGTTCTTTGGTACCTAGAATTCCACATAATTGAAATGGGGCAACAACGTGTCAAATCAGCTGTGTTAAGAATATACTGAAGTATAATGTCTTCCAAGTCAATCAGTGTTGTTACAAATGCAAGATTCCTCTCTTTTTTAAGGCCGAATAATATATTATTGTATGTATGTATCACATTTTCTTTATTTATCTGTCAATGGACATTTGCATTGTTTTTCATATCTTGGCTATTGTGAATAATGCTACAATCAATATAAAAGTGCTGATATCTCTTTGAGATCACAATTTAAACTCTTTTGAATATTTGCTCAAAAGTAGAATTGCTGTATCAGATGGTAGTTCTATTTTTTTTATTTTTTTGATGTTTATTTTTGAGAGAGAGAAAAAGAGTGTGTGTAGGAGAGGGGCAGAGAGAGAGAGAAGGAGACACAGAATCTGAGCAGGCTCCAGACTCTGAGCTGTCAGCCCAGAGCCTGACAAGAGGCTTGAAATTGTGAACTGTGAGATTAAGACCTGAGCCCAAGTCAGACACTTAGCTGACTGAGCCACCTAGTCACCCCTCTATTTTTGTTAATGGACTCTCCATACTGTCTTCTGTAGTGGCTGCAACATTTTGCATTTCTACCAATAGTATTCAGGGTTCTTTTTTTTTTTTTTTTTTTTTTTACGAATAGTTTATTGTCAAATTAGTTTCCACATAACACCCAGTGCTCATCCCCACAAGTGTCCTCCTCCATGCCCACCCCTCCTCCAATAGTATTCAGGGTTCTAATTTAGCATTACACTAAGAGAAATAAGCCAGTCATAGCAGGACAAATACTGCATGATTCCACTAATATGAAGTGTTTAAAATAGTCAGACTTTTAGAAGCAAAAAGTTGAATGTTGGTTGCCAGGATATGGAGGGAGAGGAAAATGGCCAGTTCTTATTCAATGAGCATAAAGTTATAGTCACATAAGATAAGTAAATTCTAGAGATCAGCTCTTCAACATAGTGTCTATAGGTAGTGATACAATATTTTACCCTTAAAAATTTGTTAACAGTGCACTCATGTTCAGATCTCATATTGAGTATTGTTACCACACAAAAACAAAACAAAACAACAACACAAAATAAAAACAAGGGGACACAAGGAAACTTTTGAAGATGATGGATATATTTATTACCTGGATTGTAGTGATGGGTATATGGTTATGTCTAAACTCATCAAATTGTTTATATTAACTATATAAATATGTATTCAGTTTTAAAAACAAATCAATTCTACCTCAATAGAGCTGTAAAGAATACACTAAAGCAAATATAACATAGTCTGATTTAGGTATATAATTTCATGAAATCAATAAACAGTATAATGACATATAATAGAGATCTTTTAAGGACAGGGCTATCTGAAAAATGATAAGTTTATCACAAACACTCAAGAATCTAAATATATTGAATAAAGTCCAATATTAAAAAACCAACTATGGTATTAGTGTAGTGAAAATGAATTATGCTGAAGAATGTTAAAAATTAACACATTAATATGTAAATACTACTTTTCAAACATCAATTTAATATGTACTCATTCAAGTGCCTACTGTATAACAATTGCAGGTATGACTGAGTCTTCTTTCTACATGGTAGTCTATTATATGAGAAATATAAATATAATTCTGCTTAGTAAATGACAGAGCCTCCCATATAAACAATTGCATATAGGATTGTGCCTACTATCTAAGAATTGCATATGACCACTTACAAATATGAATATGATAGATTTATTGCCATTAAAGAAATTAAAACTTTGTAAAAGATGTCAATCTTGTAAACAAGGGAACTAAATTTGACTATAGTGTCATATACCATCCTGAGGCAATATAAAATAGGAGAATGAGATTATCTTTATTTAAGCCAATAATTTGGGGTGAGGTTGTTAGGAGGTCAATCATGTTCCCATAGCAAAGACTCAGAAAAGGCTTCACAGAAGAAGCAATATTTGACCTGAAGAGATTGAAGGAAGCAAAGCACATTCAGATAATTGGAGAAGTTGAACACAGTTACAGAGACATAAAACCTTTGATGTACTGAGGGAAGAGTGAGTGGTTTAACATGACTACAGAGTAAAATATATGCTATGTCAGGAAGTTTAGAGGGAGTTAGCCAGGGATTGGATCACAGAGAACTATATATGACATACTAATGAATTTGAACTTTCTATGGTTAGAAGTCACTCAAAAATTTCTGGTGGTAGTAATGGTGGTGGTGTGTGCAAAGTTAGTTTTTCCTCATAGAAAATGTGTCTATGATAAAACTGAGGACTGATGGATGTGAGGGGGGAGGGAGGATGGGCATAGAGGAGGACACTTATGGGGATGAGCACTGAGTGTTATGTGGAAACTAATTTGACAATAAACTATTTGTAAAAAATAAAAAAATAAAAAAATAAAGTCCTCCAGCTGGGGTGCCTGGGTGGCTCAGTCAGCTAAGGGTCCGACTCTAGATTTTGGCTCAGATCATAATCTCACAGCTGTGAGATCGAGGCCTGTGTCAGGCTCTGTGCTGGACGTGGAGCTTGCTTGGGATTCTCTCTCTCTCCCTCTCTCTCTGTCTGTCCCTCTCCCTCAAAATAAAATAAAATAAAATAACCACCAAAAACGATTGGGGTGAAAAAAAAAAAAAGAAAATGTGTCTATGATATGGAGATTTGATGATGGAGGCTAAGTGAGAGAAGGGAGAAAACTTTAATTGGGAGAAAGATAAGGAATTTATCTAAGACAGAAGAAATAGAAATGGAATTGAATGTTCAGGTATCAGGAATGTTAAAGAGGTAAACCCTACTGATCTTAAGGACTAATTACAAATTATTCTGAGGAAGAGGAAGCTCTGTCAGATTGCTTCTGGATTTCTGACCTGGGGGTCAGATTCAGTTACTATTCACTCATGAATAAAACACAGGAAAAGAAGCAGGTGGTGGGTGGAGGGAGGAACAAAGCATGGATATAATTCTGCCTAGTGTGAAAAGTGCAAGCCTGTGGTTATACCTGAGCTTACTTCTAAATTGCTGTTGGTGGTGGGACCTTGAGCAAGTTGTTGAAGAAATCAAATCAAATTGAGACAGCTATCAATTGAGCTTCTTTAGGAATAGATCCTATAATCAAGTTAACATTGAATAGCTGAAGAAGAATTAAGGTTCATAGGATTCTTTTAGTAAGCCTTAAACACTAGTCAGTATATGTCCACAGTCTAATTTCACAAGCTATCTCTGTAGACTAATATTTAGAGAAATCCAATTCTACTGTGTCAATCTTATGAAACGCTAATGAATTAGCTGTTTGGCACATTATAAAATCACTACTACCTATGTTAATATTAGTAGATTCGTGTAATATGACATGTCTAAATAAACCTATGTAATCTCTAGGAGAGTAGTAAGCAAATGAGTTGTGATTTGAGAAGATATTTCAGTGTTAGTACAATGTAAAACTGTAAATGTCACCTCTTGCAGACGAACAACAACAACAAAAAAACCCCAGATTCCTGCAGGGAACAACAACCAACCAACCAACCAACCAAACAAACAAACAAACAAAAAACACTAGAATTTTAAATTCTTAAAATAATTTCCCCCTTTTCCAGTAGATCATAATAGAATAAGTGAAAACAAATAAGACTGTTATTTTAAAATATTTATACAAAAATCATTACAAAGTCAACATTTAAAATAGCAAAATGTAGGAATTTGTCCTGAAAACCTAGTTGATGAGGCAAGAGCAGGTACTGGAGTTCTCATTAAGTATGCGGTGGCTAGAAAAATAGAGCTTTACGGGAGACTAGATTCATTTTAATTGGAACAGGCCCCTGTGGAAAACGAAGTACGTCATTGAAGTTGTTCTCTACATTATCCGTGGCTTTGAGGCTAGACTACTCAATGAAGCAATTGTTTACTTATTTCATTAATTCTTCTGAAAAATAAACTTATTCTGTATTCTCTGGAAGCAAAAACTGTAAAAATTGTGTTTTCAAGGGGAAGCGAATGCATATGCTCTGAATTAATTTGTCTGGAAATCTGGAAAACATTACTGAATGTGGTGAACATTTATCAATTCAACAACAACAAAAAAGAGCACAAGATTTGCAGTGAATGAGATGAACTCTCCTAGAGAGGGATTAGATTTCAGCACCTCTTTGTGATCATTAGATTGCCACAAACAGAATAATCCATTCAGCATGTAGTAGGACTTGACATATTCATTGAATGATGCAATATTTTGGAAAACAAGTAAAATATAACATTAAAATTAGCTAAACAGGTGGTATTTAGCTATTTTTCTTATTCACAGAGGTCTTTTTTTTGGCTGTCATTCTATTTCTTCAGTCATGATTTTTACACAGCCATTAGTCATTATTTGATCTTGTATTTCAGAACTTACAGCATACCTGGTATGATATATTAGAAAGACACCTTGCATTTATAAGCATGCATTTAAGTCAGAAATGCATGGTTAGCTTATGAAATACCAAAAGTGACTTATTCTTTTCCTGTTGTTTCAATGTCAAGCTTTTCTCCTTGCTCCAAATTCTATGAACTATAAATTTGGTATGGTGTATGTGTAGATGAATAGAATGTGTTTGTGTGTGTGTGTGTATATGTGTGTGTGTGTGTATGTGTTTTCTAGGCTAAAGAAGTTCATGTAAATATATTGAAAGATTTCTTTGGGCTCTTAAAGAAGGAACATTCTAAACAATCACTTTCCAAGAGGCAAAAAATGACTGTCCTATACATAGTTGATAAATTATATTTATTGAATGATTTTAACTACAGTGATTGTACTGCTGGAGTTGGGGCTTAAAAATATTTTATCATCCCCACATTGAATGTTCTCAGTATTAAAAATGAAACTTAATGAGATAATGTTTAAGTTTCTAGCTTGGAAACTATATAGCAGTCATTCTCATTGTTTCTGATAGACTAGCCTTACTCTCCATGACTCGTGTATTCCTACTTCACTCATTCATTTGAATTTATATTCCTTTTAGGCTACATTATTCTTTCCTGTCAAAAGCTAGACAAAATAAAAGCAATAGTGACCTAATTTCATTTGACCATGATTCTTATGTCAGAAAGCATGAGAGACATTTAAACAAGGAAGGGGAAAAAATTCAACCTTGATCTGACAGTTGTTTGACAAAATAGGAAAGTGAATTTAAAAGTTCAGGGGGCCTTGAAATAGTAGTCATGTATTATCATACCCAGTTTCTCAAAATTTTATTTCTCTGAACCAGGAGTTAATGATAAACTTATCAAAACAGGTGGTCCTTGCTCAATGGTCTGTTGATCTTATGAAAGAAGTAGATGAAAATTAAACCCCAAAATATCCCCAATATTTCAACTGTGCAACCATTAAGCTGCTGTGGTTTCATGGTGGAAATCTGAAATTGATCTGGAAGAGGAGATATATTTATGCCTTATATATGATAAATCACGATAACAGTAACTGGTTGACAAGGGGACATATTTGAACACAATTATGTCTACAGGTTAGACATAACCTGTGACAATCAAGGTTATCCTGGGATTCCAGTATATCTGTCTTGGAATTAAAAGTAATTGTGACTGGTAGATATATACCTTTGTAGTGCTTATAGATATACATCATAGATTCTCTTCAGTACAACCTGAGAAGGAAAAGTAACTTTGCTAAACTGAGTAGTTTGGGAAATTATTTGTGAATAATTTGATTAATATAATAATTATTGTGAATAATTTGTGGAATGAAAGAGGCAAGATGGAACCACAATATTCCTCTACCCCCACCCCCATGATACTGCAATATAGTGAGAAACACGTGTGTGGTCCTTCCCTCTAGTTCCTAAAACTCTTTGAATTCCTGGAGTCATAAATGTAAGAGGAGTGTCTTTGTTATTCATAACAAACCCCTTTCAACCACACTTAAGTATCCTAGTGAGGTGACCCTGGGTGGACTTCTAGATAGTTTCAGGATGAGGAAAGGTTGACAGAGGAAGTGACCATGTGATTGGAGGGTTAGAACATTGGAACACTGGAGGTTTGGAACAGGAGGGCAGAGGGCCTGGAGACTGAGCTAATCACCAATGACTAACGGTTTAATCAGTCATGCCTAGGTAGTGGAATTTCATAAATATCCTAAACAGTGGAGTTCAGAGAGCTCTGGTCTGATAAAGACATCGTAGTCCTGGGAAGGTGGAGTATTCAGAAAGGGCTGGCAACTGTGTCCTTCTCACCAAGCTTACCTGTGCATCTCTTCCATTTAGCTCTTCCTGAGTTATATCCTTTCTAATAAGCCGGTAATAGTAAGTAAACTGTTTTCCTGAGTTCTGTGAGCTGACATAGCAAGTTAACTAATGCGAGGAGGGGATTATGGGAACCCCTGATTTATAGCTGGTCAGTCAGAAGATTGAGAGGCCTGGTCTCGTGACTGGTGTCTGAAGTGGGAGCTGGTCTTGGGATTGAACACTCAATCTGTGGGGCCTGCACTAACTCTGGGTTGTTAGTGTCAGAACTAAATTATATGACACCTGGTTCAGAGAGTTGGAGAACTGTTTGGTGTGGGATCACCCCCGCCCCCCCCCCCCACATTTCATGTCAGAGTGTTTGTGTGTAGTTCCCCTCCACCACTGCACACACACCACTAATAACCAAGTTAGGCCAACACTTCCCAGTCATTTGTAAATCTAGCTTGTTTTTCCTTTTCCATCCCCACAGTCACTGTCCTGGTTCAATCTGTTACCACCTCTGCACCGTCGATATAAATTCATACATCTCATAAAGTATCTCTTTTTTTCTAGAACACTTCTTTCCTCCAGATTAACCTTATTTTGTGTCTGGTTAATCCCTTTGATCCTATGATCTCAGTTCAGGAGATTCCTGTGAGTCTTAGTGTCATCGTTTCTGGAAAGACTGCCTATGTCCCTGGGAAGGTCAGGAAACCTTCTGTTCTCAACATCATGAGTACATTCCCCTCACTCACTCACAACATTGCTTTCTTGAGAAGTGGGAAGCCTATCTTCATTGTCTCTAGGTTTTTGGAACATAACAGAGTTCCTGCTCTATAACAGTTGCTCCATAAATATTTCAAGAGGACTTGAAGTTTGCTCTAGATGCTCCCTTAATAGCATCAGTAGAGTCAGCTATGTTTCCACATATACTTCTTACCTTTGCTCAGGACATGAGCTACTCAAGAAAATGTCTTCCCTTCAGGTTTCATTCTCATTCAGTTATATACATCTTTCTAAAACATGTATCTCACCATATCATTTCTCTCCTTTCTTTATCTTCCTATAATTCCCAAGGGAAGTGCAGGGTGAAGCTAAAATTCTGGTTTACCCTTTAATATCTTTGGATTTATACTTTTCCTATTTTTCTCACCATTCTTCACTTTTTTATGTATATCTTTGGCACAGGTTTGTAGAATCACTGGTATTCTTCATAATTGGCATGAGTTTCAAGTTTTTATGACTGCATACACACTGTCTATTTTGCCTTAAACATCCTCCTAATGCCTGCTCCCTTCTTCTAAATCCTGCCCCTCTGTTAAAGCATCAGCTCTCTTGGGAAAGACTTCTGTGAGCCACCTCCACCCACATTATGTGCCCACATCTGAGTCACTGTTTTCATTACACTGCATGCTTCCTTCATGACATACCCATCACAATTCACCATCACTGTCATTTTCGGTCTCTCTTTCCTCTAGGTAAATACAAACTCCTTGAGGGAGGGACCTCTGTCTTCTTGGGCCTGCATTTTCAGCATTAGGTGCAGCATTTGACACATAGTATGAGATCAATTCCAAAGGAAAGAAGGAGAAGGGAGAAAAATAAAGAAAAGCGGAGAGAAGAAAGGGGAGTGGGCATGTACTAATTTCCAGGTATTTAAAATCATTCCAAATAGAAACTTCTTTAAATATAAGGGTCCCAGTAGCTGAGCGATTGCTGTCCTCTCTGTTTCTACAGAAACACCTTATAAAAAAAAAACAAACCCTCAGCTTTACAATCATAATTCATTTCATCCTTGCAAATGAGTAGATTTTGGTGATACTGCCATTTTTAAAGCTGTAGAAAAAGAAACTCAATAAATTTATGAAACTAGGAAGTAAGAAAACCAGGATGTGAATCAGTCTGATTAACTCAAATCCGGATATTCTAATACCATGCCCAGGATTGGCTACATAATTTGTGGGGCCTGGTGCAAAATAAAAATGTGGGGCATCTTGCTCAGAATTACTGAGAATTTAAGGCAATGATAGTAGTAGAGCATTAAACCAAGCTCAGGCCCCTTCTAAGTGTGGGGCTGTGTGCAACTGTTCAGGTTGTACAGCCCTGAAACTGGTCCTGACTGTAAATTTCCCATAATTCTATGGGTCTCTCCTTTTGAATGCTAAGAATGGCATTGGCAGAACATTGATTACAGGCAAATTCTGTCTTGTCAAACTAAGGAGAACAAGAATTAGCGTTAAGCACCAAGCACTGGGGAGAAGTGTTTTGGGTGTCATCTTGTAAATCCTTCTAAGATGCCTTTCTCCCAACATCTTCATCACCCAGCTCATTCCTATGCCTTTCAAAGCATCAACTCTTCTGGAAAGACTTCTTTAACCCCTACATTCCTCTACATGGTATAAATCATTGCCCTCCTATGTGTTTTCAGTATATCCCCTACTGGCTCCAGTACGTCACCTGTGTTGACTTTATTTTCTTACCTGATACAAGAACATACTGAGAATGAGTCATAGCTAGGAAATAAATGTTATTGAGATAATTTAGGTTTACAGCTCCTAGCATTGCCAATCCAGCATTCTGTTATGCTCCTTTCACCTCTTTGAGTTCGCTGGACCACTTAAAGTATTTAGCCTTGGCCACCTTTGCCATCTCACTTTGCTTTTATGCCCACAAAAGTAGTACACTGAGGGTTGAAGAAGGAGGTGATAGGTGGTTCTCTAGGTGAAAGATGACATACACATATACGACATATATACATCTCACCTGGGCTTTGTGATTTGTGGAAGGTATGACTCAGTGTATATGACAGTAAGTATGCACTTTTGTCTCTTCAAAACTGGGATTAAAGAAACAAGCCAAGAAGAACCATTTCTCTAAGAATAATACCTAACAAGCTATCACTTGCATCTGAAAAAACAGGCTAAATCCCTTTGCATTCCAGGAAGCTGGAAGACAATATTGGCATTCCTTACAAGATTTGGTTTGCTAAAATGCTAAATGCTTTTAGTGTCATAGTGGAACTGCTTCATTTGCAAAATAAACATTTTACTGTGATGTAATAAAAAATTTTTAAGAGCTTGACTTCACAATTTAAGTTTTAAAATATATTTAAATTGTATATGCCTCTACTTTTAAATACGAGAATTAATATATACAACAACAAAGTAGAGCTTAATGTTCTGCATACACCAGAAGACACATGGAAACCACAAATCAGCTTCTTGACCTATATTAACTGCTGAGATATGACCAAGAGGAATATTTTTGTATGGTACACTTGGTTTAATTAATTGTAGATGAGGTAATTGATTTTTAGAAGATGTTTTAAAAGTGTGGTTAGAGATAGACATTTTCTAAGGTGAATTCATGAATCTTTGATAATTCTCAAACAGAATAAGGAAGTATTGGTACAAATGAGTCTCCTGTCCGTCATATAAGCCCACGTGAAGTTAAATCAGTGAGGTTGTTGTTTTGTAACTGGATGTCAATTCTCCACAGATAGTAGTAATGCTCATAATAATACAGAACCTAACGTGGAATTCATTTTAAAGTGTTTTCAAAATCAACTTATTTGTAGACACTTTTCCAGTATATTGGGAGGAAACTGTAAAGAAGTGAAGGAGATCCTCATGGACACATCCCAGAAAATCTCACTAATTGTTAAATAGCCTCTTTATAGATTTCTGAGCGTGTTCCCCTACTGTGGCTGGAGGAGGAATAGATGTACCTAAACGATAAAGCAAAGTGTGCCACTGAGACTGATAGATCTAAAATGGACAGATTCGCTGTGTCTGTCAAGGTCAGCTTAGCAGGGGCTTTAGTCCTAATAACATCAGTTTTTAACCAATGTTTGGTGGATTTCCTTTCAGAAATGTAGAAATATTGCCTATTGCTTTAGCTCAATTACTCAGCTTTTCCCTTTTTAAAAACATTAATGTTTATTTTTGAGAGAGAAAGGGGGTAGGGGCACAGAGAGAGGACGACACAGGATCTGAAGCTTCAGGCTCTGAGTTGTCAAAACAGAGCCTGATGTGAGGCTTGAACCCACAAACCTTGAGATCATGACCTGAGATGAAGTTGGACTCTTAACCAACTGAGACATTCAGCACCTCCCCCCCATTTTTTTTTTTACTGTTATGAAGGTGGTGATACTTTCAAATATGCGTTCATATTTGAAATATATGCTTCAAAGTTCAAATATGCGTTCTTTTCTAGCTTTTCAAGTATATGACATTTATTCTAGTTGGCTCAAGAATTCACCAAACCTGGAGAAGATTAAGACATGTTATTGCAAGGAGGATGATGTAATAGCTTCTGACATGGAAAATAAGATTTTTCAAATTCCTTAAGTTTCCTTTCAGTGTATCAAGAACACTGGTGGATGAAGAGAAGGAAGAAGTTGAAATTCAGCCTGAAATGTGTGTTCTTATTTTTTTTTTTATCTTGGGCTGCTCAAAGACAAAAAAGAGTAAATAAATGAGAGCAAATGAGACCAGAATTGGACTTTTGTGCCCACTTCTCATTTGAGACTCTGAGCCTTACAAGCTACCCCTTTAAGCTACTTATCTTACTTAGTAAATATTCTTCTTTTTAAAAATCGAGGCGAGTGGAGATGAACAACTTACTCAGGGTTATTCTGATGGCATAGAATCTGGATTTGAACTCAGGACAGTCTGACTAACCACTAACTATAATACCATACATTCTGCCTTTGTGTGCTACATTGTGCACAGAGCTGTGGGAAAGAAAAAGTTAATTAAAATGGTGAAGACTGAAATAAAGTGAGTAAAATTTGTTTCTGATTATATTGTTATTGGATATGATATCAAGGTATGACACTTGCCATGCTAATGTCATAGTCTATTAAAACCTCCTAAGATTTTGAGTAGAAATGGAAATTTAATATGAGTAGAAATTTAATTTAATTTAATGTGAATGGAACTTTTATGTTGACTTGTTTAAGAAAAGTATAACTTCTATAAGTTGTATAGATTGTTTAGTTGCATCCAAACTAAAAGCATATATTTCTATTTGAATGCTTGAACAATTTTGTTATTATTTATAATTATGAAAAGCAATATAATTTATGGCCCTGACTTATGCAGTATCATAAACATCTACAATAGATTTGTAATTTCCTCAGAGTTTCAGAAAATAAATTAAACGCAACTGTAAAAATGTTCTTTGTAGTTCTTTCTAATAGGGTGCTATGTTAATATTCTATCCATTCCCTTAGAGATGGTGGAAATATTTCATAATTGTTTTGAGAGCCAGACTTTTATATAAAGGTATATTTTGAGTCTTCATGTTATTTAATCCCATCATCCAACAGAATATAAACTACCTCCTGTCTAGAAGTTAGTTCCACTTTTAGGTGGTTGGCTCTTTATTCACATGTTTTAAAGGATTATTTCATAGCAGTTTATTTGAACTAAAGGAGACCTTTCTGACATCAACTTTTAAAACTTGATGGTTTGGTTCACTTTATTTATTGTTTTGTAGACTTACTGTCTCTAGTGCAAGACTTGCTTTTACTTGTAAACCTATAGTGTTACCAATTAAATGATGCAGTAATTCCAGTAATGTTAACTATCCTGAATTAAAATGCTCTCAGGTAATAAAGCGGCAGTTGAATATCACCAGAATTTTAAAAAATAATGTCATATGATCATTGTGTGACACGTGCTGGATCTGATTTTTAATGTACAAGGTCTCAGTTGGAAAATGAAGATAAGCCTGCTATACAGTTTCATGCATGAGATAGCATCAAGTGGAAGGGGAAAAGAAGACTAGAGCATATGTGATTCCTGATTTCCCAGGCTAGTGAGGGAACCAAACTTAACTGAGAAAAGTGATAAATAAATTGGTCTAAAAATGATTGATTAGATTAGATTAGAATGAGAGACAAAGAAGTATTTCAACATATGAATTATAAATAATTTCCCACAAAAGGGAAAACCTTCAATACTAAATGAAAAAACATATCATCAAACATAGCAAATGAGATCAATTTTCTCTCACCTTACTCAATAAGGTATTATGAGAAAACTGTGCAGGGAAAGAACAAGTTAAATGTAGGTGGGACCCACTGAAAATGTCAAAATATAGCTTAGTTGAAAAGAAACTCCTACATTTTATCAAAGTAAGAAAGATAATTGGGAACAACTTACGTAAGTGTGTCAAAACGTCTCTGCAGCAAATCGTAATAAAATATGTGGTGTAGTCTGCAACGAAATCAAAATTGGAGGAATTTTAATGAAGTACCTGTGGAATTGAAGGAAGAAAGCATAATGCATTTATCATCATGCCTGTTTGAACTTACAAGTGATAATGTTTGGTGAATACGTAAAAAAACTTGTGAATAGCTCTCAATTATATCATGTCTTTACTGATACCACTCATGAACATGCAAAAAAGACGAACAGTTCTTCAAAATGGGTCTGCAGAACAAAGGTATTAGAAGTGAGCTATGAAAGTTTCAAAACATAGCTTGATGTATATTTCATCTTACATATTGATATAATGAAGACCCATCTGGGGATGAATGAATCTTCAAATAAGCAGATGACTGGTGAATCAAGTGATTGGCTGACAGATTCCAAATTTAAAATTATAATTTCTTTAAAATGCTTTTTTAAAAATACATCCTGTGCTGCTTTTAGAATTCTTTCTCATGAGTAGGAAATTAAATTATATTACAGACTCTTTTTCTTTGCTTTCAAAAAATAACCATTATTCCTTTTTTTGTTGTTTTGTTTTGTCAGAGAGAGATGAAAAGTTTTTAAATCCATTTGGGAAGAAGTGAAAACATTTTTCACAAACTAATCTCTGAAGCTTTCAAAGTACACCTTCTCTACAAAAGAGGCACAGAGTTACACTTTATGAATTTTTCCTATTTTATGGAATGAACTCTTATATAAAGCAACACGAGGATGTTTACTGAGAGCAAGATTCTGTCTGTTTTGCTCATTCTACTCCCTGCACCTGAAACAGGGCCTAGCACATGGTAGATGCTCAATAAATATTTTGTGTAGACCTGGCTGATTGAATAAATAAATGAATAAATATATGCATATATAACCATAGAACTCTAATTCACTGAAATTATGCAAATCCTTACTTCATTCATGAGTATATCAACATACTAAGCATGGGCATTTGATATATTTCATGTGGTATTCATAATGATGCTCTCTCAAAGCTGGTGATGTTTTTTTTTTTAAATATTTTTATTTATTTCTAGGAGAGAGAGCGAGAGAGAGAGAGCAGGGGAGGGTCAGAGAGAGAGGGAGATACAGATTCTGAAATAGTCTCCAGGCTCTGAGCTGGCAGTCAGCACAGAGCCCGACGCGGGGCTCGAACCCACCAACCGCGAGATCATGACCTAAGCGAAAGTCGGACGCTCGGACGCTTAACCGACTAAGCCACCCAGGCGCCCCAAAGCTGATGATGTTTTGAGTTGACCAATTGCTACAGCAAGGGCACATGATTTATTTCCATTCCATTTTATCCTTAAAATTACTTAAAAAAATACCATGAAAATAGAAAAATAATATTAGTGGCTGGCATCGATGGGTATTGGGAAATGATTGATAATCAAATTGATGGAATCCGAAGGGCTCAGTGGCCCTGGGAAAAGATTTGCCACATCAACAGAGAGAAAGTGATGCTTTACTGATCACACCCCTAAGAGCTTATTACTGCAATTTTATGTTCTCATTATTCACATTTTGGATTTCAGCGTCTCACTTTTAACAAACACTGCTTTGGTAATGATTCAATGTGATGTCTGTATTGTGGTTAGCAATAACATTAGGGAAATTAACATTATTTTGCTAAACGCTTCTACTACTGGGGTGCCTGGGTGGCTCAGTCTGTTGAGCACCTGACTCTCGATTTCGCCACGGGTCATGATCCCAAGGTGGTGGGATCAAGCCCTTTGGGGGCTCTGTGCTGAGCATGGAGCCTGCTTAAGATATTCACTCTCTCTCCCTATGCCCCTTCCCCCATTTGCACACTCCCTCTGTCTCTAAAATTTAAAAAAAAAAAAAGCTTCTACTATTATTAAAATTAATGGCCCAGTTGAAAGATTGTTCTCAAATTTCCCATATAGCATTCATTTTATTTTGTTTAAAGTCCTTACCTGGAGTAACCACCACTACCAGTTCCTGGGAATCACATCCATTTCATAGACCTACTTGAATTATAAGTATGAGCATTGAGCCCATTAGGCATCTTGAGAATAGAAGGAATATAATCCATGTCTTTAACTGATTAGGAAGTTAAAGTTATATAATAGGACCAAATGGGCAGTTTCTAACAAGCTGCTCACCAGTTGACCTTAAAGGAAACCCAAGAGGGTGATGCTACCCATCGTCACTGAAATTGTTTTCCCTAGGTTTACCAGAGATGCTTTGCCAACTGTCTTCACTTTTTTTTTTTTTTAATGTTTTATTTATTTCTAGGAGAGAGAGAGAGAGAGAGAATGAGCAGGGGAGGGTCAGAGACAGAGGGAGACACAGAATTGGAACAGGCTCCAGGCTCTGAGCTGGCAGTCAGCACAGAGCCCGATGCGGGGCTCGAACCCATGAACCGTGAGATCATGACCTGAGCCGAAGTCGGACGCTTAACCGACTAAGCCACCCAGGTGCCCCTTCACTTCTAAGAGTTTATAATGCCTCTGATCATTTTATAGTATTGCACCTCCAACTCATATTTTGTGTTCTTCCTTCAAGCCCTTTAGTCTGGCTGCTTTACTTTTATCCTTCAATTTTGGATCTTCTGTGTTTCAAGTGGTATTTGTTGACATTCAGTTCTGGCTGCCTGAATGTAATTTTGGGGGTGGGAGTATTCATTTCCTTACTTGGTTTCATCTCCCATGTATGCATGTGACTCTACAGTCTATGATTCATGAGTGCCTTCTGCTCCTGGTGTGGCAAGGGTCATACCCTGGACAGGAGGGGATAAGATGTCACCCCCCTTCTGGTCACAGTTCTAAAACGCACATCTACTCATGTCATGCTCTTTCTTGTAATCCTTTAATACCTCCCTGGGATGATGTTGACATTCCTTAACAATTCCTGTGAGACTTTCCATGATAGGGTCGAGGCTCACCTCTCCAAGACCACATTTCATCATTTAATCTCTAGCAATACTGAAATGTTCTCAGTTCTCCAAATGTATTCTGTTCTCCCTCCTTTCATGTGTTTATAACGCATACCTCTCTAATGCCATTTACCCTCAAGACTCAGGTTATGTACCCTGTCCCTTGGGAGACCTTCACTATCATATCACCTTACGGATTGTACATAGTCCAGCCGCCTGCTCCCTGGCCCCTTGTATTATCAGAGAACAACCGATCTCCTAGATTTTAATTACCTATTTACTTTACTCCCTACTGACTTTAAAGTTCTTGAGGATGAGACCTGTGACTTGTTCACTATTTTATGTGTAGGAAAAAAAAAATGAGCATAAATTAACCAGGCAATATTCTTTCATAAATAAGAAGGTAGGTGTTTTGTTTTATTCAGCATTGTATTCTAAGGACTCAAATCATTAATGTTTTCTTTCCGATTCCTCTAGATTTCTATGAATTTTTCCAAATACTTGAATTCAAGTTTAGGTAATAAAAAATAATTTATTTTTTGCTACTTTAAATTATGATTTAAAAATTTTAGGGGCGCCTGGGTGGCTTAGTCAGTTAAGCGACCGACTTTCACTTAGGTCATGATCTCGCGGTTCGTGGGTTCGAGCCCCGCGACAGGCTCTATGCTGACTGCCAGCTCGGAGCCTGGAGCCTGTTTCAGAGTCTGTATCTCCCTCTCTCTCTGATCCTCCCCTGCTCACGCTGTGTGTCCCTCTCTCTCTCTCCTAGAAATAAATAAAAATATATATAAAAAAATTTTAAATTACCTTTGAGCATGGTGTTGGCTATCTCCTGTAAATTTTGGCTATAATTAGTCATCATAATTATTCCTGAATGTTTATAATTATAGGTTTATAGGTTTGATCTAATATTTAAAAGTGTTCTTGTATAAAATTTTTAAATATTTATTTTTGAGAGAGAGAGAGAGAGCTCATGTGAGCAGGGGAGGGACAAAGAAAGGGAGTCACAGAATCCAAAGCTGGCTCCCAGCTCTGAGCTCTCAGCACAGAGCCTGACGTGGGGCTCGAACGCACCAACTGTGAGATCATGATCGGAGCTGAAGTCGGATGCCTAACCAAATGAGCCACCCAGGCACCCCAATTGAGATCTTTCTTTAATATTTTTCTATAAATATCTAGTTTCACTCTTTTCCAAAGTAAATATAGATAGAATTTTTTGGACACTTGTAATTTATGTAGGTTTTTTGGCAAAATATATATCTACTATATATATTTTAAAGGTCATGTATACCAGTTAACTGTTTAAAGGCTTACAAAATTTGATATATTTACAATTCTGAATTTATTATTCTTTATTATATATATTTTATATAATTGGCCAAGAGCTAAGAAATATGTATTTAGCTGTGCCTATGCCAAATTATCATTAAATCCCAAGAAATTTTCTTTATGTAATTTGACACATTTTATAAGTTTTATTTTTTATTATTTAAAAAATCCTCTTTCATCCATGTTAAAAAAATCTACCTTCTCTTCTACTTTGTTCAAATTAGTAAGGTTATTTTATTTTTCTTGATGTTGCCTAATACACTGCCACCCACTGTGTTATGTTTTACGTTTCCATGCTGGTTTATTTTAGTTCTATCTCTTTAAGTAAAGATCATTTGATTTTGAGTGCTGTTAAATGTCCCTTCTTCCTCCTCTCAAGCCAAATGAGAGAGGATTCAAGAGAGCCCCTTAAAGAGGTTGCCTTGTGTGCTGGGGTCTGGGGCATGGAGTTTGCTGCCAGAAAAGCTACAAGACTCACTGCCTTAGGAGAAACTCGCATTGCCAGAGGTCTCTGGAAGGAAGAATTCACGAATGCTTTCTGGCGACCTCTGAGGGCCTCAGAGAAGAGAGAGACATACCTGGAGCCACCTTTTAGGGGTGATAAACTCTTAAGAAAATGGAATGGGCCTCAAAAAATCAGGATGAGGTCCTGAATGTCCAGGCAAAGGAGATCTCACTTGCGTTAAGAATGCAATAATGGAAGACTTTGTTGCCAGGGACATTTCTGTAGAAATTACAAAATACTCCATCAGAAAGAATCAGCCTTAAATCCCTGCCAAGCCCGCAGGGAAACAATGCCAGATTATACTGGTGCCTGTCAAATAAGAACTTTCTTGGACTTTACAGCTCTCTAACACCTCTGTGAAATCTAGAAGATCAGGAGCCAGCCTGTCGAGGGAGAGAAGAAACAGTGAAATAAAGGAGGTAACTGGAACCCTCCCCACAGTGCAGGTTTCCAACCTATTCCTTAGCCTTAGCAGGGAGGGGGGAAGTTGCTGCTGTTGTTTTGAATAACAATTATTGCAGGTCGTATTTAGCAGCCATACATACATACATATATATATATATATATATGTATATATTATTGATATATAGTTGAAACACAATGTTACATTAGTTTCAGGTGTACAACATGGTGATTGGACAAGATTATACCTTATGCTGTGTTCACGGTCTTCATATAATGACCGCTCTTATAATACCATTGACTATAATCCCTATGTTGTACCTTTCATGCCCATGACTTATTCATTCCCTAATTGTAAGCTTTTCTCTCATCTCTTCACCCCTCCTCTCTGGCAATCATCAGTTTTCTGTATTTATAGCTCTATTTCTGTTTTATGTTTGTCTATTCATTTGTTTTTCAGATTCCACATGTAAGTGAAATCACATAATATTTGTCTTTCTCTGACTTATTTCACTTAGCAGAATACCTTCTAGGTCCATCTATGTCGTTAACTAATGGCAAGATCTCATTCTTTTTCATGGCTGAGTAATATTGGTGTGCGTGTGTGTGTGTGTGTGTGTGTGTTACATACACAATATATACCACACTTTCTCTACTCATCTATCAATGGACACTTGGGTTGCTTTCATATCTTGGCTATTGTAAATAATGCTGCGATAGACATTGAGCTGCATATACCATTTTGAATTAGTATTTTCAGGGTTTTTTTGGTTAAATATCCAGTAGTGGGTCATATGATATTTCTATTTATTTATTTTTAATGTTTATTTATTTTTTTTGAGAGAGACAGAGATACAGAGCATGAGTGGAGGAGGGGCAGAGAGAAAGGGAGATACAGAATCTGAAGCAGACTCTAGGATCTGAGCTGTCAGCACAGACCCTGATGCAGGGCTCGAACCCACGAACTGTGAGATCATGACCTGAGCTAAAGTCAGACGTTCAACCAACTGAGCCGCCCTGGCGCTCCTGGTATTTCTATTTTTTATTTTTAAGGAACTTTCATACTGTTTTCCACAGTGGCTATACCCAATTTACATTCCCACCAACAGAGAACAAGTTTTCTTTTTCTTCATATCCTTGCCAAAACTTGGGGATGGAGGAAGTTTTAAATGCAATCAGGAGTCTTGAGCATTACTTGGGAATGAACATTTAAATACTAAAACTAAATGTTTTATGACTAAAAGTGACCAGACAACTTTTTATTTTCTGAGAATGATCAGAGAAACCATGGAATCTGCCTAGACTTCATTGAAGGAGCACAGAATTAGCCTCACAGAACAGATTTGAATGAGCAATGAGGGAAGAGAACAAAATTTTCTCTCAGTGACATTATACTTTTCCCTCTGTGTGTTCTCCTGGATCAGTGGTTCTCACGTGTTTATGCAAATCAGAACACCTGGAGAACTCAGAAAGAACACAGAAAAGCAGGGTCATTGAGGAGAATAAGCCTGAGCCTATGGAGTTATACCAACTTCCCAGGTGATTCGGATTCCGTCTAAGGTTTGAGAACCACGGTCTTCTCTATAGGACAAGGGGAAAAGGTGGAGGCTGTGTCAGGAGCTGCTTGCTAAATGCAAATCAGAATCCCTTCTGGAAGTTACCTGTAACTTTACTCAGTCCTGATTTTCAATTCAGTTGCTTATTCTTCCTGTCTGTGTTTCAACAACCTTATTCCTTTGTCTCATTTATTTACATAACTAAAGGACTAGTGTCCTCCCCACGGCATAACCATTCCACCTTATTTTGTATGTAATTACCATAATTAGGGTGCTTCATATTCAATTGTAATTCTATGCCTCATCAGGCTGTGTGCCAAAGGCCCAGGAAAGAACCTTGGCCTTGATACGTTGAGATCTTAATTAAGAAAGATTCTTCCCCCATTTCTGTAGATTTATTATTTTTGCTTAACATCCTTGTATGCTAACATAATTTAGTTTACAAATCTACACATTGGACAATTAAGCTTTTTATTTTAATTTTCCACTTCAGTTAATCATCAGTATTTAAAAAAAAAAATCCATTTGCTGTTTTGATGAAGGTATCAATGACTTGTATATTAGTTTCCTGTGGTTGCTGTAATAAATTACCACAAAATCGGCGGCGTAAAATCTATTTTCTCATAATTCTGGAAGCCAGAACTCCGAAATCAGTTTCACAGGCGTAACTCAGGTGCTGGCATGGCTGCACGCCCTCCGGAGGCTCTATGGGAAAAATCTCTTCCTTGCTTCCTTCAGCTTCTGTGGCTGTTAGCAGTCCTCCGTTTGTGGCCACATCACCGGTATTTTCAAATCTGTCTGCTGCATCTTCACACTGTTTTCTCTCTTCTACGTATGTCTGTCCCATAATTCCATCTGTTTTTCTTATATAAGGAGACATGAGGTTCCATTTACGGCCCACCAGGTTAATGAGGATAAGCTCTTCATATTAAGAGCCTTAACTTAACCACATATTTTGCCATATAAGGTAATAATCACAGGTTCTGGGGATAAAGAAGTGAGTGTTTTAGGGGGAGGACCCATCTTTTTAGCCTACCTCAAATTATATTGTAATATTATGACCTCTGTGTAATATTTCACCATGTAAATATACCAGCTTATTTATATTGATGGGCCTCTGGGTTGTTTTCAGCTCTCTGGTATTTTAATTAGTGCTGTGAGAAGATTCTTGCCCATGTCTCCTGTTGTACAGATGGATGAGATTTTGTAGCATATATGCCTAGGACTGAAAATGCTGGTCATGGAGCATATGAGTGTTCAAACTTGGAGGCAATGTCAAGCTATTTTCAACAATGGTTTCTCTAATATGCCTTTACAATGGTAATATACAAGAGATCTTTGGAGTCTGCACCCTCCCTGATACTTGACGTTGTTAGATTTCTAGAGTTGTGCAAATTTAATGGCTGTAAAATAGTATCTCACTATGATCTTAATTTGTCTTCACTGATCATTAATAATAGTTAATATGTATGTTTGTGTTTTAAGTTTATTTATTTTGAGAGGGAGAGAGAGTAGGGTAGGGGTAGAGGAAGAGAAGGAGAGAGAGAGAGACAGAGAGAGAGAGAGGGAGAATTTCAAGCTGGCTCCTCACCAGCAGCACAGAGCCTGATGCAGGGCTTGAACACACAAACTGCGAGATCATGATCTGATCTGAAATCAAGAATCAGCTTAACTGACTGAGCCATTCAGGTGCCCCTATTATCATATATCATCATATATTTATTGTCCATATGCATTTTATATTCAGTTACATCTCTGTGTCTTTTATCCATATAGTTTCTGCTTTTCTTTTTGACTTTTTAGTAGTTTTAAAAGATATATTTTTTATAGCAGTCTTCTGTCATTCCAAATGTGCAAATGTTTCCTTCATTATAACTCTTCCCCATCCCCCACCCCTTTCCTTAAGGTGTTTTGTATGAACAAAATTTCTTACTTTTGATACAGTAATGTTTACTTTTGTTTTTGTTTTTTGTAAATTAAGAAATATTTACCTATGGTAAGATCTTAAAAATGTTCATCTATATTTTTGTTTTTGCACTTTAAATCCTAATTTCATTTAGAATTGTTTTATTATTAAATTTTATTATTATTATTTTATATGCAATAGGGATCAAATTTGATCTTTTTCTATAATAGATAACTTTTTTCCCAACTCTAGTTATTTAACAGTTCCTTTTTTCCCGCCTCTGCATATACCAAATTTCCACCCAAAAGTACCCCCATTTTGGAAGTTCTTTATCTCTACTGGTCACCTGATCTCTATTATTGTGGCAGCCATTGCCTTAGTTAACCTGGTTTCATCATAAGCCCCAAGTGTTTAAATCTCCTTAAGTAATATTTTAGGTTAAAAAATGATCTCTGTTGAGGAACTATATTTTGCATGTGGTATGATCCATTTTAGACATTTTTCTTTGAAAATGTATAGTTTTGAAAGGAGTGGAACTAGTCAATTCTGAAACCAGACATTTATTAAATATTCTAATATGGAAGAAATAAAAATGTCTTCTTAGTATTGGCATATTTGGGATTTTATTTGTAGAGTCAGCATATTATAAACTAAAGAAACACAAGTTTTAAATTCAAGGTTAGTATTCACCAAAGATACTTACAGGTTGCTACTTGTTTTTCCAAGTATAAAATGAGCCCAGTGCAGCTTATACCTCAAAGTGAATTTTTTGGTGGTAAAAATGACAGATTTAACATTTTCTACTTAAGGGAGGCTTAGTATTTGCATGTGCTTACGATTTTAATCTATTTTAGACAATCAAATTTCAGCACATTGGAAACATGTACTTTAACTTAGGGGTACGTTCAATGTAGTTTCTGATAAGTTGGTTTGCTTGGAGAAGACTGAGGGGAAAGTTACCATAACTGCACGTTCATAGAGCTGGTGTCACCTGACGAGAGGCTAACTGGCCTGGCTGAAGCACATTGAATATGGCTCCAAGTCCTCTAGTCTCCCCATGTTCTAGAGCAGCTTAAAAAACACAAAGAGATCTTTTTGTGCTTAATGGGCACCAACTCTGAGCAAAAACTAATTGCTGGGAACCTGTACCACGGAGTTCGCTGTCGAGTGGCAGTTTTTGAGAGGTCAGATGCTAAGCAAAATGCTGATAGGAAACATCACACCCTAAATCCGTTCTCTAGATTTTCTCAGTTCTTCCATATAAAGTTGAAATAGATTCATTAACAACCAACTGGATCCTCATAGCAACGTCTTGCTCAGTACAGTAAGCACCATTTAATAGGAATAGCCAAACAAATCCCGGGAGCCCATCCCCACCAAAATAGTGGCACCACTGCAACTCCCACTGACAGAATGAATTCCACTCTCTCTGCCTGTTTTACTCCATACAAGCTCAGAGTCTCACATGGAAGCATCTGTTTGAAGATGCCAATAGCCTGGATGCTGGGAGTGGGAGACAAATACAGGATTCTGCTCTATTTTTTAGGTTCTGTAGTGGGAAATAGTTCAACAAATGCATATGATGGAGAATTCTCCAGATGTACAAAGGTATATCAGATTCGAGGCAGCTGAGGAAACACAAGCGTAATTTGCCCAAAGTCACAGAGCTAAGTGAAAGAGCTCAATTCACTGTCCAACTGCAAATCTTTCTACTCGAAGACTCGTGGTAGATATTGTGTATGATCAGGTAAACAGTAATCATATTTTGGATTTATAGCATTTCTCAGCAAATAAACAAACTCTGAACCACTTTGAGATTTGTTTGCACTTAAAAAATTTAGTAGTTTGAATAATTTATTACTTTATGTAACAGATGACCAACCTGAGATAAAGAGACACTAAATGGCTTCCCCATGCAAATAGTCAATAGTAGATTTACCATTATTTGTTTTTCCTGACTGTTTCAGCCTACTACTGTCCATTACCTGCCCTTGGAAAAGAAAAGGATATGGCTACAAATGAAACACTTTGAAGCTAAATGATGTGATTTTCTCCGCCAGGCTTTTTATATGATGCAGGAGGTTAGTAACAGGAAAACTGAAACTTAGGAGATACAGAAAATAATGGATTTGGTCTGACTGGACTATGAGAGGATTAGAGCCGAGTTAAATTATCATAGCTTTAAATAATGCAAAGTCCAGCTTAAATGGAAAGGTACTCTCAAAACTTCTTGGCATATTTCCACTTTAATAATCCAACACCATCTGTGAAAACAAAATGAGTATTATAGGTCTCCACTAAATGGATTATATGTTTCTTAGCAGACACCTGTTCAGAGCACTTAGGTATTAGGTGACTCAGGGATCTAAAACACATCCATATCTATCGATTGAGCCTAGATATTGAATTTACATGTTGGGAAATACAGTGGCAGTTTAGAGAAAAATATATCATGGAAAAATATTATATTTCCAATTTAAGCTCTTTGAATTCGAGATTATCAAAGGCATAGTCTTATTCATTTATACAGAATATCTAATTTATGTAATGTTTTCATAGTGCAAGCACACTGTGAAACATTAGCTATTACTAGCACAATGCAGTTGTGTGGTCATATATTATGGGCTGTAAGTTGTGGAGTTAGGGAGGTCCGTCAATCCACTGGACTGACAACTCAAGGTCTCTTTATGATATTGGGTGTGTCTGGCCAGTCTGTCTGAATGTTGTGGCCCTGGATTTTTCACTAAAATTTAGGTCTGCTTAGTCCAGAGTGTTCTTTCCCCTGTCATGTGTTCTTCAGGGTCTGGTAAAGAAACCATAATAAAGATAAGTATAGACTTGAGTTTTGTTCTAATTTAATTTGTGTCATAGAAATACACTCGACATTCAAAAACAAACATAACGATTCAAGTAAAGGCAAAAATTAAAAGGGGGGAAAACACACTGCAAGCAAATGTAGCCCACACTCCAGTAATACTTTAGAATTTAAAGAAATCAGAATCACCTAGGTCTCTGCTATATAGGAGAAAGATTGCTTTTCAAACGAGCTTTTGTGCATGTATGCACAAAGACCTAGGAACAGTTCAACATCTCTCGAAAAACAATATGTTTTGTGATGAAACTCAGTCTGAAATAAGAAATAACATAACTCATTACGTTTCTTGAATGTCGGGGCTAAAGCATGCGTATTCAAGTGGGTATGGCTGTGGAGAAATGCATGAAGAGAAATAAAAGCAGGCACAGACAGATACAGCTATTATTTTGTTCTTCAGGAATGGAGGAAAGAAAAGGTAGGTAGGACAGTCCAGAAAGAAGAGACAAAAAGGTAGGTAGAAGTTTGTTCTAGAAGTTTCTTTCCCACCTACTTTACTGGGAATCCTGCTCTCCAACTCATAGACTTATAAAAAATGGGAGAAATGACTTTAAGCTAACCTGATGATGTTATATAGTATATGTGTCCTCCACGTAGGTAATACACTTGTAACTTGGGGTGCTGTTGTGGAACATATTTGATAAGTAAGAGAAAGTAGAAATGGCTCTTGTTCCTAGAAGATAACTGTTTTCTTATTAATCAGATCTCATTCATAGGTTAGCAAAGAGAAGAGACAATAGAGGTAAGCCTTTTAAAACAGAAAGATGTTTGGAAATGGCTATTTTAAGATTTTTTACTCTAGGACAGTGTATCCTGACCTTTAGTGTTTATAAGCATCACCAGAAGTAGTGTAAAAAAAAAAAAGTAGATTCGTATATTTCATCAGCAGAAATTCTGATTTGGTAGGTCTAGGGGAGCCTAGTATTTTAATTCTTAAAACACTTCCAGGAGCTTCTGAAGCAGATGGTCTTGAGAGAACGTGATGATCCCAGGTCCACAAAGCACAGTATTTCTGTTCTGTTCATCAGGAGCTAGGCTCTTAGCTCCAGAGTCTAAAGTTTAAGATAGAAAATTGTAAGTGGAAAACTGGAAAGGAATTGCAAGGAGCTGAATAAAAATGTTTGTTCATATTGTGAGAGCTAATAGGAGGACTTTTCTTTGAATTGAAAAAGAAAGTACAAGAGGGTAAAGCTTCTGTTCTTTATTTCTAGCAGATTGGTTTTAAGGTATTGTTTATATTTTGAAATATCTCCCTTGATCATATCATTAGCAGTAATGATTGGTTAGGGGATTTTAGAGATGTTTTGTCAATGACAGGTGTTAGAATACACAGAAATAGATAAAATTTTGAGTAATGTAAACAAACATCCACCCAAACAGGTGGTATTTGAAGATGTCATTTTAATAAAATGACATATATGGAGATATTTCTGTATCTGCATTTACAAGGCATGTCTATTTCTACTCTAGATTCTCTGAGGAAAGTGTTTAGTATTTTTTTTTTGTTTACTATTTGCTTATAGTTCATAAAACAAAAGTCCTGCTTCTTAGAAGATTGAAAACAGTAGCTAAATATGAAGTTACCACATAGCCTTCTGGATACTAACTATCTAAGAAGAGTTCTGCAACTAGTACTAGTCGGTGGATTGCAATTTATTGACTTAATTATAGCATTGCTAAGTATGGGGGAAAAATCAATGCACCAAAAAAATACATAGAAAGCACTTATACTGTGACTTTTTCATTATGGATAAGAAAACAGGACAAGAGTTTTGAAGAATGTTCTTATATACACCACTAAAATTGTTTCCAATGGAAATTCAAAGGAATAAAATGGTGTGACCATGAAATAAAAATGTTAAAGAATAAAGTAGAACATAGCTTAACAAACTATGCTGCAGGGGAAAATGGGATGGGTGTTGAAAGACAAACAAAATAAATATGACATTAGGCCAATAAAAGACAAGAAAGGCTTATGATAATAACCTTCTCAGTTTCCACAGAGAGGCTAAGGATGTTCCCTGAAGATGGGAATCCATGAGGCAAATGGACCAGATGATTCTAAGGAAGAAGAAAAAGGGAAGCAACGATCATGAAATTACAAATCTGGGAGGGATTTGAAAGATCAATCACATGCAGTCTGACACCTCTCCTTCAAGCTGATGTGCTACTTACTGCCACAGACATCACATAGAATGATCTTTCTGGTCTCCATTCATGATTCATAGAATACATGTTTAATAGTCTCCCTTGACTCATTTTTTATATCTAGTAACTTGTCCAACTCTTTGTCCTGCTTTTAAATTTCATTTTTTACTGCCTATTTTTATCTAGTCTTATACTCTGAACTTGACAGTTATATTAAGGCTTTGGTGTGACCGTACTCTGCTCTCCACATTCAGTCAGTCCTTCTTCGTACTCTCAGATCCTGACACATCCCCAGCTCTTCATTGCCACCCCTTCACCCACCCCAGTTTGCATCCTTTTGCCCTATGACCAAGACTTACCTAAATCCAAACTCTTAATTGGAAAGCTGAATAAATGACGTTCTACCGAAGTTAAGTAGCTTACCAAAGTCATTTGGATAATCAGTAGACATAATCCTGGTCTATTTACAACCATTCCAGGTTTATTTCTACCTAGAGTTCTCTTTTTGGTACTAGTACAAGTGGGCAGATACATATGGTTTAACTCAGGTCCTCCTAGTAATTATTTTCTTCATCTCACTCAGCAGCAGATTTTCTAGAAAGGGATGCTGAAACAAGTTCCTATGCTCCACGCATCGTGATTGTAATGTGATTCCTGAGAAACCCAGCACAGCCCGATCCTCAAGATGTTACATGATTTGCTATACAAAGCATGGTCCACAGTCCAGCAGCAGCAACATTGTCTGGAGTTTGTGAGAAATGCAGAATCCCAGGCCTGCTCCATCCACTAGCATCAGAATCCATATGTAATCTTTATACTGATCCGAGGAAGGGAGACTGAAGCTACAGGAGCAAAACTCGTTGCTTTGGATTTTGTTGGGAATTATGTTGGGACAGTCATTTCCCCTCTACTCTCTTTACTTTATAAAAATATTTCATTATTATTTTTAATTACTAGTTTTTTAATAGCAGTTTTAGATTCACAGCAAAATTGGGAGGGCAGTACAGAACTTTTCCACATCACCCTCTGTCCCCACACATGCACAGCCTTCTCTTTTATCAACAACATCCCTCATCAGAGTGGTATGTCTGCTACAATTGATGAACCTCCATTGGACACATCACAATAACCCAAAGTCAATAGTTTTATATTAGGATTCACTCTTGGTTTTGCATATTCCATGGGTTTGGACACATGTATAATGACATGTACTTATCATTATAGGATCATTCTGAGCATTTTCTCAGCCCTAGAAGCCCTCTGTGCTCTGCATATTCATCCTTCCCTTTCCCCTCATCTGTGGCAATCACTAATCTTTTTAATGTCTCCATTTTCAGTATAGCATATAGTTGGAATCATGCATATGTAGCTTTTTCATATTGACTTCTTTCACTTACGTCTCATGAACTTAAGATTCCCCCACGTCTTTTCATGGCTGGATTGGTCATTTCTTTATAGTGCTGAATAATATTCCATTGTCTCATGTGCCACAGTTTGTTTACCTGTTTACCTACTGAAGAATAAGTTGGTTACTTCCAAGTTTTGGCAATTATGAATGAAGCTGATACAAACATCTATGTGCAGGTGTTTGTGTGGATATGAATTTTCAACACCTTTGGGTAAATATTAAGGAGCATGATTGCTAGGTTATATAGTAAGAATATGCTCACTTTTGTAAGAAATCACCAAACTGTCTTCCAAAGTGGCTGTACTATTTTGCATTCCCGTCAGCAATCAATGGGAGTTCCTATTGCTCTACGTAATCACCAGCATTTCGTGTTGTCGGTGTTCCAAATCCTGGCCATTCTAAATAGTTAAATAGTGGTATCTCATTATTGTTTTAATTTTCATTTTCTTGATAACATATGATATGGAATATCTTTTCATGTGTTTAATTGCTGTCTGTTTATCTTTGGTACCTTTGCTGAGATGTCTGTCAAGGTCTTTGGCCCATATTTTAATCAGATTGTTTCTTCTCTTAGTGTTTGAGTTCTTTGTATATTTTGCACAATAATCCTTTATCAGCTGTGTCTTTAGTAAATATTTTCTTCTAGTGTGTGATTTGTTTTCTCATTCTCTTTACATTGTCTTTCATAGAGCCGAAGCTTTTAATTTTAATGACTACCAGTTTATCAATTCTTTCCTCCATGCATTCTGCCTTTGGTGTTGTATCTAAGAAGTCATTGCCATACCCAAGTTCATCTAGGTTTTCTCCTATGTTATCTTTTAGGTGCGTCATAACTTTGCATTTTACATTTACTATGAACATTTTTTAAAGATTTCTTGTATCACTTGCAAGACCTAAAAACATGTTGGCCTTTCTTGCTTGTGATAACAAGGGCTGCTTAAATGAAATTTATGTTCATTCCTTCTATTTTTTTGGAACTTCTTGCCATGATTCATACCTCTTCAGGATCTAATGGCATTCTGAGTCATTTAAGAGAACAAGTTTAGAATATGTCAAATATGTTGCATTTTTTAAAACCCCCGTGATGCTGGAGTGCATCAGTATGCTTCGTATAAACAGTCCACAGAGCCCAGTATTCCTGGTTTGTTCAGCAGTAGCTAGGCCTTTAAAACTGTGGGATACACAATCCTGGACTCTGAAATTTAAGAAGGCGGGAACTTGGAAGAATTTCCAAGGAACTGAATAAACATGGCACCTATATTATGTAGGCTGACAGAATTGTCCATTTCAGTGTTCTTCTACACCATATCTCACATTTTGTAAGGACAATATGTGCTACCACTTAGCCATTGTTTTACAAAGTAGAGTTGTTTTAAAAATCAACTGTGTCTATTTGGGCATTTGAGAAAACAAGAAGAGCTGAGAAAGTGTGATGATTCCTGACTCAGGTCTGGCCATGTTACCTTGATATGCATGTTGTAGACAGAAAGTTATGGCTTTCAGTCTCTGCTTGAGGGAACTCGGATGTCTGAAGTAATAGTACCAAAGTGGAAAGCATCTATGGAGTGCCTTTGATATTTACATCCAAGGTTTTGAAAATCTGGGCTACCTATCAAAATGCAATTCTATACATAATCCCAAAGAAAGAATAAACAGAGTATTTCCTTTTTATTACCATTTCCCTTGTTTTTCCCCAAACTATAAATGCTAATAATATTTTTCTAGCTTCAAAGTTTATAAAATTAAATGCCCTAGATACTTCCAGCATAATTAACCTCTAGTGGAATCCTAGAAGCCTAATTTCAATCCTCAGGATTCTATTTTAGGTTCTAGTAATATAAAATATAAAGTTTCCAATAAACTTCAAAGATTGACATTTTGTGTACCGGAGGTATAAGAGACATTGCCTTTTATGCACAGGTTCAGTTTTCACTCGCTTTAGCTCATCTCTGGAATTTTGGAAAGAATGGCTGGTTTCACAGAAATGCTTCTTGACTTAGAAGGTTTGACTAATGGAGGGAAACAGCGGTAGGCAGGATGGTTGGGGGAAAACTGCCTGGAAATGAGAGAAATGAGAGTAGCCAAGGGAGAAACTTTCCTGTATTCTTTGGCCATTACTGCTCCATTTGTTCCCCTTTTATAGTTTATAGCTGTAGAGATGTGAGGAGCATAAATATGAGAAAGTATCACTCCAAGTGACAGCTTAAGCCACATGTGCTTAAGTTATTTCAGCAAGACCATGCACTCAAAATCAACCTTGAGTGAACAAATTAACCAAAAATTTGAACATAAAGGTTTGTCCTTAAAAAGTGTTTGCCTAGTGGGGCACTTGGGTGGCTTCATTGGTTAAGCATAGGACTTCAGCTCAGATCATGATCTCACAGCTCATGAGTTCAAGTCCCACATCAGGCTCTGTGGTGACAGCTCAGAGCCTGGAGCCTGCTTTGGATTCTGTGTGTGTGTATGTGTGTGTCTCTCTCTCTCTCTCTCTCTCTGCCCTTCTCCCACTCAGCTCTGCCTCTCTGTCTCTCAAAAATAAATAAACATTGAAAAAGTAAGTGTTTGACTATGTACAAATAGGTGATGTTGACCTAAGACCACAGGCATGTCATGAGGGATCATTATAAAGCATGTTTTATCAAGGTGGTGATCACCTGATTCAACTAGAAATAGACATTTCCAAGCCCAAACCTTGATTTTTCACCACACATTTATTATTTTCTGAACCCAATTCTTTACTGACGCTAAATTCCAGTTCTGAAAATAATATGTTACAGTGGCTGTCCTGAAGGTAGACTCTAAGATACACATAATACCGTACTATTTCTCTGCATTTCTTTTTTCTGTTCCTCAGCATCTTAACCTATTGATAGTGTCAAACCGAGTTCTCAGTTGTGCAGCTGAGAGAGTTAGCAGTAGGAAAAAGGGGAGGAGACATTGTCAAGATTTAGAGAAGTACCAAGGATCAGTAATAGAATGACAAGATTTTAAGGAGCCAACTGTAGTAGCAAACTATCAGCATTTGGTCAATATTTTCAGGTTCAGATGCAATAAAGAGTCAAGAGTGGGACGAAGATCCAGGAAATCAACAGGCATGATCATGATGAAGATAATACTAGGACACGCTTATTTGATGCTGCTAATTTACTGGATACTTTCACACAGAGGGAATTAACAATGTGTTACAGTTTATCTGCACCTAGGGATAGATTTATGGAGTATAGTGTCTGGTTAGTACGTTAATTGCACTTACCTTTCAAATTGACAAATGGTTCTGATGGATTTCTGCAAAAACAAACAACCCCCCCGGCAAAAAAAACCCTCATGGATTGAAAAATTTATATGTAAGAACAGAGAAGACAATGGAAGAACTGTTGTGATTTCTACCACTAGTTACATTATAAAATAAAATAAGGATCATTAATCACAGCAATGTGTCCTTAGAGGGAAGCCTGACAGATATGGGATGAGACAACACATCTCACGTTTGGGTGATCCCATCGGTTGTGGCAGTCTTGAAGGCAGAGTTAAGGAATCTCTGTCCTTCTTCCAGCAAGTGGGGTAAGTGGTCAGTGAAGAGCAAGCAGACAGGACACACAGCATTTCTCATATGGGGTGAGCTGAGGTGTTAGACAGTGGTCCTCAGCTGTGGATGTTGTAGGTCAGTGCTTCACAGAGGGTCAGCAGTGGATTGTGTGAGAAGTTTGGGTTTCTATTTGTTGGGTAAAACTAATTGCTTACTTTGTTTTCCCCTTCACTAGTCTTTGGAAGGTGGAATGAAGGTGTACTAGGTTGACTTGTGTTAACCCTTTCAGCCAAAAGTTATGTGCAAATCCTAATCCCTAGTGTCTGCGAATGTGATGTTATTTAGAAATAGTGTCTTTGCAGATGTAATTGAGTTAAGATGAGATCATACCAGATTAGGATGGGCCCTAATCAAATGGATGGTGTCCTTATAAGACAAGGAAAATTTAGGCTTTTGGTGGTTTTTCTTTTCAGCTTTACTGTGATATAATTGACATATAACATTTTGTAAGTTTAAGGTGTACAAAGTGTTGATTTGATACACATGTATTTCAAACCTATTTCCACCACAGTGTTAGCCAACATTTCATCATGTCACATAATTACCTTTTTTTGGGGGGGGTGGGGAGTGGTAAGAACTTTTAAGATCTACTTTCTTGGCAACTTTCAAAGACATAATAAAGCATTATTAGCTTTAATCATCATGCTGTACATTAAACCCTTAAAACTTATTCATCTTATACCTGGAAGTATGTATACATATCGTATTGTATAACTGATATCTCCCCATTTCTGACACCCCCAGCCCTGGTCAGTACCTTGCTACACTCTCTTTCCAGGAGTTTAGCTTTTTTAGATTCCACACGTAAGTGATATCATACAGTATTTGGTTTCTCTCTGACTTATTTTGCTTAGCATAATGTCCTTAAGGTCCATCCAAGTTGTCCCAAATGGCAAAATTTCAAGAGGAAAATTGGAAACAAAGATAGACAGGTGAGGGAGAAAGCCACAGAAGATGGAGACAGATTGGAACGCTACATTTATGAGCTAAGGAAGATCAATGGCTGCCAGAAGGGTACTCCCCAGAAGTTGGGAGAGAGGGGTGTAACAGTTTCTCTCATGACATCCAGAAGTAACCAACCCGGCTCACAAACCTAGATTTCAGATTCTAGCCTCCACAACCATGAGAGAATGAATTTCTGTTGTTTTAGGCCACTTAGTTTGCACTAATTTGTTATGGCAACCCTAGGAAATTAGCGCAGAGCAGTAGAGATTAGCTCTCTATTTTGGGAGGAAGTTAATTGATTTGCCCATTACTTAAAAGGCAGAATCGAGGCTGGCTATATGAACGTGGCACATTACTGGGCTTCAATTTCATCGGGAAAAATAATGTGAGAACTTAGAGGCAATTTAAAGTTTCTTTAAACTTCTTAAAGTCAGAAAATGTATGTGCTTAGATGTGCTCCTCTCCACCTTTCTTCCCTCCTTAATAATAAAGCAATTCTGATACACTACTCTGTTTTGATCAGGAGTTAAAACAATATCATTAAATCTGTACATTCCAGAGTAGTGATTCTCAAACCTTAGTGTGCATCAGAATCAGCAGGTGGGCCTAAGAAACCCAGAATGCTGGGCTTCAATCTCAGGAGTTTCTATTTCAATAGGTCTGGGAATTTGCATTCACAGCAAGTTCTGAGGTGATTCTGCTACTGCTAATCTGCTTACCACACTTTGAAAAATGCTGCTGCAGTGCATATTTTCTAAGCACCTTCCCAATTGTGATTTTGACCTAGGACACTGTAATGTTGTCATATGATAATTCAGGTTTACCCAGTAGCAAGCCAGGGCTCGTAGCAGTTGCAGCTGCAGAATGTTGGTAAATTGGGTGGGAGAAGCTGAGGCTGTTAGCTTCTGATGGCTTCTATTATCATAGTAAACTAAGGGGTCATCAGCTGAGAGTGAGGAGGGCAGGGGGAAGTATGGGATATTTGAAAATAGAGCAATAGCTGTGGAACTATTACCAGGGAGAAGGGGACACTCAACTAATGAGAAAACGTGGTAAGTTTTCTGGGCTTTTTTGAAGGCTCGTGGTTAGCGGTTTAAGGTGAGATGGGATAGCAATCTGGCTGGTTTGTAGTCAACCATATGAGCTTCTCATGTGGAATCATGAAGCATGCAGGGATTGAGCATTACTACATTTGGGGTTTTGTCGGGTAATGCAATGGAGGACGGATGTCCTGATGCAGTAACTCATTGTTCCCTTTAGGACTCAGCCTCTGTGTGTGTGGGTAGCTCTCTCTAAAATAGTAATGGATGCAGTTTGTTTACATATTTGTTTTATTTATTTTTAAGATTTTGGGGTCTATGTTCATGACAGTGGTTGAACAACACATAACCTATTTCTTTTAATATCCTTCTAAGGTTTTGATCTAATATTTAATAATACGTTGACCTAAAAGAAATTGAAAAGGTTTTTATTTCTTGTTTTTGTTTGTTTGTTTTCCTCCCTAATCTATGGAAGGCTTTATGGGAGATTGGTATAATTTTTCCCATAAGGTGGGTGGGAGAAATCACTGGTGAAGCCATTGGAGTCTGAAGGTTGATTTGAATAAACTTTCTTAATTAAAGATACAAAATTTTAAATAGATAAGAAACCATTCAGATTTTGTATCTGTATCTGTTCTTGTGATAATTTCAATAAACTGTGGTTATAAAAACATTTATTTATAAAATTGTCATGAAGTTGTTCATAGAGTATCTTAGTAGAAGTTGCAGTTTCTGGACCGGCAGCCTTGATATCACCTGGAACTTGTTAGAAATGCCTGTTATCTCCCTGTCCCGTGCTTACTGAATCATAAGTTCTAGAGTGGGGCCTAGAAGCGTGGGTTTTAAGAAGACTGCCAGGTGCAGGGCGCCTGGGTGGCTTAGTCGGTTAAGCGTATGACTTTCACTTAGGTCATGATCTCGCGGTTTATGGGTTCAGGCTCCACGTCGGGCTCGGTGTTGACTGCCAGCTCAGAGCCTGGAGCCTGTTTCAGAGTCTGTCACTCCCTCTCTCTCTGACCCTCCCCTGCTCACGCTGTCTCTCTTTCTCCTAGAAATAAATAAAAATATTAAAAAAAAAAAAGACTGCCAGGTGACTCAGACACATGCTGATGTTTGAGAGCCCCTGCTTTAAGTTAAAATCTAGCAGCCTCCCGCAACTTTAGCATATTGTTTTCTGTTACCAATGTATTCTAAATTTCTTTTAATTTTAATTTTTCACTGGGATTTCTTCTCTGACATAGGGGTTATTTCAGTGAGTTTTGCTTAATTTTTAAATATTTGAGTTTTGTTTTGTCTGGGTTTCTAACTTTATTTCACTATGGTCAGAAGATATCTTATATGACGTTAGTCTTTTGAAATTTGTCTTAACTTGGCCCAGTATATATCTGGTTTGGTTAAGTTTTTACATAAGCTAGAAAATAATGGATATTCTATAGTTGTGTACAGTGTTCTATATATGTTAATTAGGTCATTTGTTAAGCATGTTCAAATCCTTTTTTTTTTTTGAGAGAGAGCAAGCATGAGATGGAGTGGGGAGCAGGGAGGGACAGAGGAAGAGAGAGAATCTCAAGCAAATTTCATGCTCAGCAAAGAGCCTGAAGTGGGTTCCACCCCACAGTCCTGGGATCGTGACCTAAAATTAGGAGTTGGACACCCAAGCAACTGAGCCGCTCTGAATCCCATGTTCAAATCTTATATGTGCTTACTGTTTGCTTGTTTTATCTTTCTCTGATGTAGTTAAAATCTTCCATTATGATTATGGATATGTCTTTCTGATTTTAATTCTGTTAAATTTTACTTATTTTTAAGCTATACTATTCAATGCATAAAAATTTAGAGTTGTTTTATCTTTTTAGTTGACTGACAAATTTTATCATTGAAATGGCCCTCTTTATCTTGAAGCATTCCTTTGCCTTACTTTCTGCCTCATCTGATGTTAATGTAGCCAAGCCAGTTTCATTACACAATGAGTGGTTTATCTTTTCTAAACTCTTTCTTTAAAATTCAATGTGTCATTATAATTAAAGTGTGTCTCCTGAAAGCAGCATGTAATGAGGTTTCAGTTTTTTCAGGTTTGAAAATTATGTCTTTTAATTGAAGCATTTATTTCATGTTCATAAAGCTATGATTTTATTTTGTTTTCTTAATTCCACCTGCCCTATGTTCCTTTCTTTCCCCCTTTCATCTATTATAGACTGCTTGGGTTTTGTTTTGTTTTTTTTCTAGTTCTATTCCTTTGGTTCTATTAGCTTATTACTTTTGCATTTTTTAACACCCAACTTTTTGTGGTTAACCTATTGCAGCATGAATTCTTGACTTACTAGAATCTTCCTTATATTGACACTTCAGCAATTTCAGAAAATGCAAGGACTTTAAGTACTATAACTCCGCTTACCCATTCAAAAGTGTTTCCACTGTTGTTATAATTTAATTCTACTCCCATTTTACACTCTATAAGGCACTGATATTTTACACACTATTTATTTATATATGCTGTATATTAACACTTTCTATTAATATCCAGCTTTCAATCTGTCTATACCTTTCATAAGAACTCACCTTAGTATTTTCCGCAGAAAAATTTTGCAACTGACAAATTCTATCAATTTTTCTTTAACTGAAAATTTTAAAGATTTAAAAGATTGGGTATTTTTTAGAGATAGTTTTGCTGGGTGTAAATTTCTAGGTTGGAAATGATTATCTTCAATTATTTGAGATACATTTCTCTTTTGGCTTACAAGGTTTCTTTTTTGACATATAACTGACACATAATGCTATATTAATTTCAAGTGTGCAACATGATTTGATACTTGTATATATTGCAAAATGACCACTGCTATAAGTCTAGTTAGCATACATTATTACATAGAGTTATAAATGTTTTCTTTCTTAGAATGAAAACGTTAAGATCCCCTCTGTTAGCAACTTTCAAATATGCAATACAGTATTCATTAACTGTAGTCACTAGGCTGTCCGTTACATCCTAGGATTTATTTATTTTATAGCTAGAAGTTTGTACTTTTAACCACCTTCACTCATTTCATCTCCCTCCTTTCCCTTCTACTAATTTCTTCTCTGTATCTATGTTTGTTTTTGTTTTTGCTTTTAGTTTCCACATAGAATTAAGATCATGTGGTATTTGTTGTTCTCTGATTTATTTCACTTAGCATTATGCTCTCAAGGTTCATCTATATTTTTGCAGTTGGCAAGATTTCATCTTTTAAAGGTTTTTATTTCTTTTATTTTTTTTATTGTTTTGTTTTATTTTAATTTTTTTTCTACAAATAGTTTATTGTCAAGTTGGTTTCCATATAACACCCAGTGCTTATCCCCACAAGTGCCCCTCTCCGTGCCCATTCCTCCCTCCCCTCCACATCCATCAGTCCTCAGTTTTTGTCAGCATTCAAGAGTCTCTCATGGTTTGCCTCTCTCCCTTTCCCCCACCATTTCCCCCCTTCTTCTCCCCCTTGGTCCTCTGTCAAGTTCCTCCTAATCCTCCTATACGTGCAAACATATGATATTTGTCCTTCTCTGCCTGACTTATTTCACTCAGCATAACACCCTCAAGGTCCATCCATGTTGCTACACATGGCCAGATTTCATTGTTTCTCATTGCCATGTAGTATTCCATGGCATAGATAAACCACATCTTCTTGATCCATTCGTCCGTTGATGGACACTTAGGCTCTATCCATGTTTTGGCTATTGTGGAGAGTGCTGCTATGAACATTGGGGTACATGTGCTCCTATGCCTCAGCATTTCTGTATCCCTTGGGTAAATTCCTAGCAGTGCTATTGCTGGGTCATAGGGGAGTTCTATTGTTAGTTTCCTGAGGAACCTCCACACTGTTTTCCAGAGGGGCTGTACCAGTTTACATTCCCACCAACAGTGTAGGAGGGTGCCCGTTTCTCCACATCCTCGCCAGCATCTAGAGTTCTCTGATTGGCTCATTTTAGCCACTCTGACTGGCGTGAGGTGGTATCTCAGAGTGGTTTTGATTTGTATTTCCCTGATGAGTAGGGATGCTGAGCATCGTTTCATGTGTCTGTTGGCCATCTGGATGTCCTCTCTGGAGAAGAGTCTGTTCCCATCTTCTGTCCATTTCTTCACTGGGTTGTTTGTTTTTCGGGTGTGGAGTTTGGTGAGTTCCTTATATATTCTGGATATCAACCCTTTATCTGATATGTCATTTGCAACTATCTTTTATCATTCCGTTGGTTGCCTATTAGTTTTGTGGGTTGTTTCCTTTGCTGTGCAGAAGCTTTTAATCTTGATGAGGTCCCAACAGTTTATTTTTGCTCTTGATTCCCTTGCTTTGGGAGATGTGTTAAGTAAGAAGTTGCTGCAGTGGAGGTCAATGAGGTTGTTTCCTGCTTTCTCCTCTCGGGTTTTCATGGTTTCCTGTCTCACATTCAGGTCCTTTATCCATTTTGAGTTTATTTTTGTGCATGGTGTGAGAAATTGTTCTAGTTTCGTTCTTCTGCATGTTGCTGTCCAATTCTCCCAACATCTTATGTTAAAGATGCTGTCTTTTTTTTATTGGATATTCTTTCCTGCTTTGTCAAATAATAATTGGATGTATACTTTTGGGTCCACTTCTGAGTTCTCAATTCTGTTCCATTGGTCTTTGTGTCTGTTTTTGTGCCAATACCATACTGTCTTGATGATGACAGCTTTGTAATAGAGGCTAAAGTCTGGGATGGTGATCCCTCCCGTTTTGGTTTTATTTTTCAGAATTACTTTGGCTATTCGGGGTCTTCTGTGGTTCCATACAAATTTTAGAATAGTTTGCTCTAGCTTTGAGAAGTATGCTGGTGCAATTTTGGTTGGAATTGCATTGGATGTGTAGGTTGCTTTGGGTAGTAATGCCATCTTAACTATATTTATTCTTCCTCTCCTTGAGCATGGTATGTTTTTCCATTTCTTTGTGTCTTCTTCAGTTTCCTTCATAAGTTTTCTATAGTTTTCGTCATACAGATCTTTTGTATCCTCGGTTATGTTTATTCATAGGAATTTTATGGCTTTTTGTGCAATTGTGAATGGGATCAGTTTCTTGATTTCTCTTTCTGTTGCTTCATTGTTGGTGTATAAAAATGCAACCGATTTCTGTACGTTGATTTTGTACCCTGCAACTTGGCTGAATTCTTGGTTCAGTTCCAGTAGGCTTCTGGTGGAGTCTGTTCGGTTTCCTATGTAGAGTATAATGTTGTCTGCAAAAAGTGAAATTTTGACTTCCTCTTTGCCAATTCTGATGCCTTTGATTTCCTTTTGGTGTCTGATGGCTGATGCTAGGACTTCCAGCACTATGTTAAACAACAGTGGTGAGAGTGGGCATCTCTGTCGTGTTCCTGATCTCAGGGGGAAAGCTCTCAGTTTTCACCCATTGAGGATGATGTTAGCTGAAGGCTTGTCATAGATGGCTTTTATGATGTTTAAGTAAGTTCCTTCTCTCCCAACTTTCTCTAGCGTCTTTGTTAAGAAGGGATGATGTATTTTGTCAAATGCTTTTTCTGCATCTAACGACAGAATCATATAGTTTTTATCTTTTCTTTTGTTGATGTGATGGATCACATTGATTGATTTGCGAATTTTGAACCAGCCCTGTAACCGAGGAATGAATCCTACTTGATCTTGATGGATAATTCTTTTATGTGCTTTTGAATTCGATTTGCAAGTATCTTGTTGAGGATTTTTGCATCCGTATTCATCAAGGATATGGGCCTGTAGTTCTCTTTTTTTGCTGGATCCCTGTCTGGCTAGGGAATCAGAGTGATGCTGGCTTCATAAAATGACTCCGGGAGTTTTCCTTCGCTTTCTCTTTTTTGGAATAGCTTGAGAAGAATTGGTATTAGTTCTGTTTTAAATGTCTGGTAGAATTCCTCAGGGAAGCCATCTGGTCCTGCGCTCTTATTTGTTGGGAGATTTTTGATCACTGATTCGATTTCCTCACTAATTATGGGTCTCTTCAGATTTCTTATCTCTTCCCGTGTGAATTTTGGTAGTGGGTGTGCATTTAGGAATTTGTCCATTTCTTCTAAGTTGTCTAATTTGTTGGCATATAATTTTTCCTTTTCCTTTCTTTTTTTTTTTTTTGCAAATAGTTTATTGTCAAATTAGTTTACACATAACACCCAGCGCTCATCCCCACAAGTTCCTCCTCCATGCCCATTCCCCCTCCCCCCCCCTCATCCATCAGTCCTCAGTTTTTGTCAGCATTCAAGAGTCTCTCATGGTTTGCCTCTCTCCCTTTCCCCCACCACTTCCCCTCTTCTTCTCCCCCATGGTCCTCTGTCAAGTTCCTCCTAATCCTCCTATACGTGCAAACATATGATATTTGTCCTTCTCTGCCTGACCTATTTCACTCAGCATAACACCCTCAAGGTCCATCCATGTAGCTACACATGGCCAGATTTCATTGTTTCTCATTGCCATGTAGTATTCCATGGCATAGATAAACCACATCTTCTTGATCCATTCGTCCGTTGATGGACACTTAGGCTCTATCCATGTTTTGGCTATTGTGGAGAGTGCTGCTATGAACATTGGGGTACACGTGCTCCTATGCCTCAGCATTTCTATATCCCGTGGGTAAATTCCTAGCAGTGTTATTGCTGGGTCCTAGGGGAGTTCTGTTGTTAGTTTCCTGAGGAACCTCCACACTGTTTTCCAGAGGGGCTGCACCAGTTTACATTCTCACCAACAGTGTAGGAGGGTGCCCGTTTCTCCACATCCTCACCAGCATCTCGTGTTCTCTGATTGGCTCATTTTAGCCACTCTGACTGGCGTGAGGTGATATCTCAGTGTCGTTTTGATTTCTATTTCCCTGATGAGTAGGGATGCTGAGCATCGTTTCATATGTTTGTTGGCCATCTGGATGTCCTCTTTGGAGAAGAGTCTGTTCCCATCTTCTGTCCATTTCTTCACTGGGTTGTTTGTTTTTCGGGTGTGGAGTTTGGTGAGTTCCTTATATATTCTGGATATCAACCCTTTATCTGATATGTCGTTTGCAACTATCTTTTCCCATTCCGTTGGTTGCCTATTAGTTTTGTCTGTTTTTTCCTTTGGCATATGATTTTTCATAGTATTCCCTGAAAATTGCCTGTATATCTGAGGAGTTGGTTGTAATAATTCCATTTTTATTCATGATTTTGTCTATTTGGGTGCTCTCTCTTTTCTTTTGAGAAGCCTGGCTAGAGTTTTGTTTATTTTTCAAAAAACCAACTCTTGGTTTCATTGATCTGTCCAACTATTTCTTTGGTCTCTATGTTGCTTGTTTCTGCTCTGATTTTTACTATTTCTCTTCTTCTACTGGGTTTAGGGCGTTCTTGTTGCTCTGCCTCTAGTTCCTTTTGGTGAGCTGTTAGAATTTGGACTTGTGCTTTCTCTAGTTTCTTGAAATAGGCCTGGAGAGCAATGTACTTTCCTCTTAGGACTGCCTTTGCCGCATCCCATAGATTTTGAATTGTTGTGTTTTCATTTTCATTTGTTTCCATATATTTTTTAATTTCATCCCTAACTGCCTGATTGGCCCATTCATTCTTTAGTAGGGTGGTCTTTAACCTCCATGTTTTTGGGGGTTTTCCAGACTTCTTCCTGTGATTGATTTCAAGTTTCAAAGCATTATGATCTGACAGTGTGCATGGTATGATCTCGATTTTTTTATATTTATTGAGGGCTGCTTTATGTCCCAGTATGTGATCTATCTTGGAGAATGTGCCATGCGCACTTGAGAAGAAAGTAAATTCCCTGTCCTCAGGATGTAGAGTTCTAAATATATCTGTCAGGGAAAGAAGAATTCGAGAGCTCAGCGATACAGTCAAACGCAACAATATCCGTACCATAGGAATCCCAGAAGAAGAAGAGAGAGGGAAAGGTGCTGAAGGAGTCCTGGAACAAATTATAGCAGAGAACTTCCCCGACCTGGGGAAGGAAGTAAATGTGGAAATACTAGAGGCTCAGAGGACTCCCCTCAGATGTAACTTGAATTGATCTTCTGAACGACATATCATCATAAAAATAGCAAAATACAAGGACAAAGAGAGAATTTTGAAAGCAGCTAGGGAGAAAAGGGCCCTCACGTACAAAGGGAAACCTGTCAGAGAGGGGACAGACCTATCTACTGAAATGTGGCAGACCAGAAAGGAATGGCAAGAGATCTTCAATGTGATGAACAGTAAAAATATGCAGCCAAGAATCCTCTATCCAGCAAGCCTGTCATTCAAAATAGAAGGAGAGATAAAAAACCTTTCCAAATAAACAGAAATTGAGGGGCACCTGGGTGGCTTAGTCGGTTAAGCGTCCAACTTTTGCTTAGGTCATGATCTCGCGGTTCGTGGGCTCGAGCCCCGCGTCGGGCTCTGTGCTGACTGCCAGCTCAGAGCCTGGAGCCTGTTTCAGTCTGTGACTCCCTCTCTCTCTGACCCTCCCCTGCTCACGCTGTCTCTCTCTCTCTCTCCTAGAAATAAATAAAACATTAAAAAAAAATTAAAAAAAAAAAAAAGAAATTGAAAGAATTTGTCACCACAAAGCCAGCCCTACAAGAAATCCTGAGGGGGATGCTCTGAAGGAAAGGTTGCAAGGAACAAAGATTCCAGAGACACCACCACAAACATGAACCCTACAAAAGATACAAAGACTCTAAACCCACATATTTCAATAATAACACTGAATGTAAATGGGCTGAATGCTCCAATCAAAAGACATAGGGTAGCAGAATGGATTAAAAAACAAAATCCATCTATATGCTGTCTACAAGAAACTCATTTTAGACGGGAAGATACCTTCAGATTAAAAGTAAGGGGATGGAGAAATATATATCATGCTACAAGAAATCAAAAGAAAGCCGGAGTAGCGATACTTATATCAGACAAACTGGACTTTAAATTAAAGACAATCACAAGATATGAAGAAGGGCACTACATAATAATTACAGGTCCATCCATCAGGAAGAACTAACAATCATAAATGCCTACGCACCGAATATGGGAGCACCTAAATATATAAAACAACTAATCACAAACAGAAACAAGCTTATAGATAAGAATGTGCTAATAGCAGGGGACTTCAACACTCCACTTACAGCAATGGATAGGTGAACCAGACAGAAAATCACTAAAGAAATAATGGACTTGAAAGACACATTGGACCAGATGGACCTGACGGATATATTTAGAACGTTACATCCTGAGGCCAGGGAATTTACTTTCTTCTCAAGTGCGCATGGCACATTCTCCAAGATAGATCACATACTGGGACATAAAGCAGCCCTCAATAAATATAAAAGAATAGAGATCATACCATGCACACTGTCAGATCACAATGCTTTGAAACTTGAAATCAATTACAGGAAGAAGTCTGGAAAACTTCCAAAAACATGGAGGTTAAAGAACACCCTTCTAGGGGCGCCTGGGTGGCTTAGTCGGTTAAGCGTCCGACTTTCGCTTAGGTCATGATCTCGCGGTCCGTGGGTTCGAGCCCCGCGTCGGGCTCTGTGCTGACTGCCAGCTCGGAGCCTGGAGCGTGTTTCAGTCTGTGACTCCCTCTCTCTCTGGCCCTCCCCTGCTCACGCTGTCTCTCTCTCTCTCCTGGAAAAAAAAAAACATTAAAAAAAAAAAAAAAGAACACCCTTCTAAAGAATGAATGGGCCAATCAGGCAATTCGAGGAGGAAATTCAATATATATATGGAAACAAATGAAAATGAAAACACAACAATTCAAAATCTATGGGATGCGGCAAAGGCAGTCCTAAGAGGAAAGTACATTGCTCTCCAGGCCTATTTCAAGAGATTAGAAAAAGCGCAAGTCCAAAATCTAACAGCTCACCTAAAGGAACTAGAGGCAGAGCAACAAGAACGCCCTAAACCCAGTAGAAGAAGAGAAATAGGAAAAATTAGAGCAGAAATAAACAATATAGAGACCAAAGAAACAATTGAACAGATCAATGAAACCAAGAGTTGGTTTTTTGAAAAAGTAAACAAAATTGACAAACCTCTAGCCAGACTTATCCAAAAGAAAAGAGAGAGCACCCAAATAGACAAAATTATGAATGAAAATGGACTTATTACAACCAACCCCTCAGAAATACAAGCAATTATCAGGGAATACTATGAAAAATTATATGCCAACAAATTGGACAACTTAGAAGAAATGGACACTTTCCTAAACACACACTCACTACCAAAATTCACACAGGAAGAAATAGAAAACCTGAACAGACCCCTAACGAGTGAAGAAATCGAATCAGAGATCAAAAATCTTCCAACAAATAAGAGCCCTGGACCAGATGGCTTCCCTGGGGAATTCTACCAGACAATTAAAACAGAATTAATCCCAATTCTTCTCAAGCTATTCCAAAAAATAGAAATCGAAGGAAAACTCCCAGAGTCATTTTATGAAGCCAGCATCACTCTGATTCCCTAGCCAGACAGAGATCCAGCAAAAAAAGAGAAGTACAGGCCTATATCCTTGATGAATACAGATGCAAAAATTCTCACCAAGATCCTTGCAAATCGAATCCAGCAGCATATAAAAAGAATCATCCACCAAGATCAAGTGGGATTCATTCCTGGGTTACAGGGCTGGTTCAACATTCGCAAATCAATCAATGTGATCCATCATATCAATAAAAAGAAAAGATAAAAACCATATGATCCTGTCAATAGATGCAGAAAAAGCATTTGACAAAATACATCATCCCTTCTTAATAAAGACTCTCGAGAAAGTTGGGATAGAAGGAACCTACTTAAACATCATCAAAGCCATCTATGAGAAGCCTTCAGCTAACATCATCCTCAACGGGGAAAAATGGAGAGCTTTCCCCCTGAGATCAGGAACATGACAGGGATGCCCACTGTCACCACTGTTGGTTAACATAGTGCTGGAAGTCCTAGCATCAGCCATCAGACACCAAAAGGAAATCAAAGGCATCAGAATTGGCAAAGAGGAAGTCAAACTTTCACTCTTCGCAGATGACATGATAGTCTACATAGAAAACCCACCAAACTCGACCAGAAGCCTAGTAGAACTGAACCAAGAATTCAGCCAAGTTGCAGGGTACAAAATCAACATACAGAAATTGGTTGCATTTTTATACACCAACAATGAAGCGACAGAAAGAGAAATCAAGAAACTGATCCCATTTACAATTGCACAAAAAACCGTAAAATACCTCGGAATAAACCTAACCAAGGATACAAGAGATCTGTATGAGGAAAACTATAGAAAACTTATGAAGGAAACTGAAGAAGACACAAAGAAATGGAAAAACATTCCATGCTCATGGATAGGAAGAATAAATATAGTTAAGATGTCATTACTACCTAAGGCACTTTACACATCCAATGCAATTCCAATCAAAATTGCACCAGCATACTTCTCAAAACTAGAACAAACTATCCAAAAATTTGTATGGAACCACAAAAGACCCCGAATAGCCAAAGTAATCCTGAAAAATAAAACCAAAACGGGAGGGATCACCATCCCAGATTTTAGCCTCTACTACAAAGCTGTCATCATCAAGACAGTATGGTATTGGCACAAAAACAGACACATAGACCAATGGGACACAATTGAGAACTCAGAAGTGGATCCAAAAGTATACAGCCAACTAATCTTCGACAAAGCAGGAAAGAATATCCGATGGAAAAAAGACAGCCTTTTTAACAGATGGTGTTGAGAGAACTGGACAGCAACATGCAGAAGAATGAAACTAGATCATTTTCTCACACCATGCACAAAAATAAACTCAAAATGGATAAAGGACCTGAACGTGAGACACTATCAACACCCTAGAGGAGAAAGCAGGAAACAACCTCCTTGACCTCCACCGCAGCAACTTCTTCCTTGACACATCCCCAAAAGCAAGGGAATCCAGAGCAAAAATAAATGATTGGGACCTCATCAAGATTAAAAGCTTCTGCACAGCCAAGGAAACAACCCAGAAAACGAATAGGCAACCAACGGAATGGGAAAAGATAGTTGCAAATGACATATCAGATAAAGGGTTGATATCCAGCATCTACAAGGAACTCACCAAACTACACGCCCGAAAAACAAACAACCCAGTGAAGAAATGGGCAGAAGATATGAACAGACACTTCTCCAAAGAGGACATCCAGATGGCCAACAGACACATGAAATGATGCTCAGCATTGCTCCTCATCAGGGAAATACAAATCAAAACCACACTGAGATACCACCTCACGCCAGTCAGAGTGGCTAAAATGAGCCAATCAGAGAACTCTAGATGCTGGTGAGGATGTGGAGAAACGGGCACCCTCCTGCCCTGTTGGTGGGAATGTAAACTGGTACAGCCCCTCTGGAAAACAGTGTGGAGTTTCCTCAGGAAACTAACACTAGAACTCCCCTAGGACCCAGCAATAGCACTGCTAGGAATTGACCCAAGGGATACAGAAATGCTGAGGCATAAGAGCACATGGACCCCAATGTTCATAGCAGCACTCTCCACAATAGCTAAAACATGGAAAGAGCCTAAGTGTCCATCAACGGAAGAATGGATCAAGAAGATGTGGTTTGTCTATACCATGGAATACTATATGGCAATGAGAAACAATGAAATCTGGCCATGTGTAGCAACATGGATGGACCTTGAGGGTGTTATGCTGAGCGAAATAAGTCAGGCAGAGAAGGACAAATATCATATGTTTGCACGTATAGGAGGATTAGGAGGAACTTGACAGAGGAACAAGGGGGAGGAGAAGGGGGAAATGGTGGGGGAAAGGGAGAGAGGCAAACCATGAGAGACTCTTGAATGCTGACAAAAACTGAGGACTGATGGATGTGGGGGGGAGGAGGGATGTGCATGGAGGAGGGCACTTGTGGGGATGAGCACTGGGTGTTATGTGGAAACTAATTTGACAATAAACTATTTGTAAAAAAAATAATAATAAAAAATTAAAAATAAATAAATAAATAAATAAATATATCTGTCAGATCCATTTGGTCCAATGTGTCTTCAAGTCCATTATTTCTTTAGTGATTTTCTGTCTGGTTCACCTATCCATTGCTGTAAGTGGAGTGTTGAAGTCCCCTGCTATTAGCACGTTCTTATCTATGAGCCTGTTACTCTTTGTGATTAATTGTTTTATATATTTAGGTGCTCCCATATTCGGTGCGTAGACATTTATGATTGTTAGTTCTTCCTTATGGATAGACCCTGTAACTACTATGTAATGCCCTTCTTCATCACTTGTTATTGTCTTTAATTTAAAGTCCAGTTTGTCTAAGTATAGCTACTCCAGCTTTCTTTTGATTTCCTGTAGCATGATATATATTTCTCCATCCCCTTACTTTTAATCTGAAGGTATATTCCCGTCTAAAATGAGTTTCTTGTAGACCGCATATAGATGGATCTTGTTATTTTATCCATTCTACTACCCTCTGTCTTTTGATTGGAGCATTCAGCCCATTTACATTCAGTGTTATTATTGAGATATGTGGGTTTAGAGTCTTTGTGTCCTTTGTGGAGTTCATGCTTGTGTTGCTATCTCTGGTATCTTTTCTCCTCGCAACATTTCTTCAGAAAGTCCCCCTCAGGATTTCTTGTAGGGCTGGCTTAGTGGTGACAAATTCTCTCAATTTCTGCTTATTTGGAAAGATTTTTATCTCTCCGTCTATTTTGAATGACAGGCTTGTTGGGTAGAGGATTCTTGGCTGCATATTTTTTCTGTTCATCACATTGAAGATCTCCTGCCATTCCTTTCTGGCCTGCCACGTTTCAGTAGATAGGTCTGTCACCACTCTGATAGGTTTCCCTTTGTATGTTAGGGCCCTTTTCTCCCTAGCTGCTTTCAAAATTTCCTCTTTGTCCTTATATTTTGTCATTTTTACTATTATGTGCCTTGCAGAAGGTCGATTCAGATTACGTCTGAGGGAGGTCCTCTGAGCCTCTTGTATTTCAACGTTTACTTCTTTTCCCAGGTCTGGGAAGTTCTCTGCTATAATTTGTTCCAGGCTTCCTTCAGCACCTTTCCCCCTTTCTTCCTCTTCTGGGATTCCTATGATACGGATATTGTTGCGTTTACCGTGTCGCTGAGCTCTCAAACTCTTTTTTCATGTTCCTGGATCAGTTTGTCTCTTTTTTTTTGTCAGCTTCTTGTTTTCCTATAATGGTGTCTTCTAAATCTCTTATTCTCCTTTCTGCCTCTTGAATCCGTACATTGGAGGCCTCCAATTTATTATGTATCTCATTTATCGCTTTTTAAAATTCTTCATGCCTATTTATATTCTCCATTTTGTCTGTAGCCATAGTTTCTTTGATGTCCCTTGTGTTTTTTTCAAGCCCAGCTATTAATTTTATGATTATTAATCTAAAATCTTGTTCGTTTATGCTGCTTATATGTTTTGAACAGTTCATTAGCTGTCAATTCTTCTGGGAGTTTCTTTGGGTGAGAGCTTTTTTGTTTCATCATTTTAGTTAGTTTTCTGGCTCTTATTAGTTTTTAAGACCTGTTATGCTCTCTGCACCTGTGAGCGCTGCTGTATCCAGGTAGACTCTTTGTCCAGGGCCTATCCTTTAAGAGAGTGTTTTCTGAATGGTATCTCTTTGTCTCTCTTGTTGAGACCTTGGTTATTTTGTTTTCCTACTCGTAGTGATAACTGGGCTTCTCCACCATGTTTACTTTGGCTTGTTTCTTGAGGTAGCCCTGGAGAGGAAAACAGATTGACAAACACACAGGGAGCAGGGGCACACAAACGCACAGAGAAATCCGACTAAAATGCAAACTGAGAGGGACAGTGAAAAAGTTAAGGGAAAAGATGGATGAGGGAGGGTGAATAATAGAAAATCAAAGAATACATAAAAAGGTCAAAAGGAAGAATAGAAAAGGAAAAAACAAGAATACCAATGGACAGAGAATGTTTTATAGCATATAACCGGATTTCCCAGCTCTATTTAAATAACCCGTTGTATGCAGTGCTGTTTGAAGAGCATAGAGACAGAGAGAGAAGACAGGGCGGGGGTGTTGGGGGGGATGAAGCAAAACTGGAAATAGAATGAACAGGCAGAAGGGATAAGAAGCTTTTTTTCAAAGAGTTAAAAGGTGAAGTATGGTTGGTTAGGTGAGAGAAGGATGCTGGAATTATCCAGAGAAACTATATAGTCTAATTACTCCTGAGAGAAAGAGGTAAAAAGGTCAGGGGGTATAGAATTTACATCTACAGAATGGACTAAATTTGATTGTTTAAGCACACCGGTGAGCAGAGGTAATCAGGTCAGTGTTCTGAGGAAAAAAAGGAAAAAACAAAAAAAAAAAAAAACAAAAACAAAAAAGGGAAAAGGGAGGAGGGCAGCTCTCAAGCAGGGATGGGCGTGGTGTGATCCAATGCTCTGGTCTGGTGGGGGTTCTGCCTTGGTGCCTTGGCGGTTGTAGGGAGGAGAGTGGAGGCGCTCCACCTCGCTTTTATAGGCGTGTAAACTTCCTGGGCCAGGGGCTCAGCCAAAGTTTGTTGTGCTTTTCAACCCAGGCGAGTCCCAGCCCTCACATCCTAGGCCAAGCACCCTGCTGAAATTGCCTCAGGCGATCCCCTGGCTTTCCCCTCAAGGCGATTCCAATCTTCCAGGCTAGCTCTGGGGGCGGATCCAGAAGCCTCTGCTCCTTTCTCCTCCGGGTGGGGCTGGGGGCCTGGGCGGGGCGGGGGGCTTTGTCTGCCGCTGAGCCCGCTGGAGTGAGGAAATCAAGTTCCCTCTGTGTCTCAATCACCCAAAACACGAACTCGAGGTCACATCTGCCAGTTTTTAGCGCCTTGCCTTCCCTCTAGAGCTGGAGCCAGCTAGGAGCACGGCCCCGGCGCCTGCGCGCCTCCTCAGGGGTCCAGGCCCGCCTCGAGGGTAATGGCTGCAGGCGCGCAGCCTCTCCCCGCCAGCCAGGAGCCCGCACAAAGAAGCTGATCGTGAGCGCAGCCCCTCCGGGGCGACTTGGAGCTTGGAGGGGCCTGACATGCAGGAATTTCTGCGCAAAGATTTTCTACACCCCGAGCGGAGGTTTTCCTGTTTCGGACTGTTTTTCCCCCTCTCACTCCCCACAGAGGGGGTGGCCCGTCTCCCCAGTCTCCAATCCAGGCCCGATTTTTACTTCCCCAGTTCGCACTCACGTTAGAAGTCTTTCTCAGTGGAATCTGCGTCCTTTCTCTCCCAATCTCTTGGGTGTGGTACGGTTTCCTATGGCTTCAGATCTTTTCCGTGTGATGCGTGGGCGCGAGTGCAGGTACGGAGCTCCCTATTTCTCCGCCATCTTGCCCCTCCCCAAGATTTAATTTTTTTATAACTGAATAATATCACATATTGTGTGTGTATATATATACATTTATATATACATACTCTACAATTCCGTTATATATTTATTGATCAATGGACACTTAAATTGTTTCCATATCTTGGCTATTGTAAATAATGCTGTAAGAAATGTGGTTGTGCATGTATATTGTTTTGAGTTAGTGTTTTCATTTCCTTTGAATAAATACCAGAAGTGGAATTGCTAAATCATGTGGTAGTTCTATTTTTAATTTTCTGAGCAATCTCCATATTGTTTTTTAATTTTTTTCTTTGTTTTATTTATTTTTGAGAGAGAGAGAGACAGAGCACGAGTGGGGGAGGAGCAGAGAGAGAGGGAGACACAGGATCTGAAACAGGCTTTAGGCTCTGAGCTGTCAGCACAGAACCCGATGAGGGGCTCGAACTCATGAACCATGAGATCATGACCTGAGCCGAAGTCAGATGCTCAGCCAACCGAGCCACCCAGGTGCCCCAATATTGTTTTTTTAAAGGCTATTTATTTTGAGAGAGAACACAAGCAGGAGAGAGACAGAGAGAGAAGGAGAGAGAGAGAATCCCAAACAGGCTCCACACTGTCAGTACAGAGCCTAACATGGAATTCATTCTCATGAACCATGAGATTGTGACCTGACTGAAAATTCTGAGTCAAACACTTAACCGACTGAGCTAGGTACTCCTCTCCATACTGTTTTTTATAGTGGCTAAACCAATTTACATTCCTATGAACAGTGCACAAGAGTTTCTTTTTGTCCACATTCTCACCAACACTTATTTTTTGTCTTTTTGAGAATAGCCATTTTAACAGTTGTGAGATGATAGTTCATTTTGGTTTTAATTTGTATTTTCCTGATGATTAGTGATGTTGAGCACCTTTTCATGAACCTGTTAGCCATTTGCTCATCTTCCTTGGATAAATTTGTCCCTGTCTTTTAATCATATTGTGTTTTTCCATTGTTTCTTTAGAGAAATTAACTTTCATTCTTCTTGTTGCTTCTTTGACGACAATATGTTTGATTTCACTGATTTTAAGATTTTTCTTTTTGCATGTGATTTTAGGTAATTTTATTATGATGTGCCTCAATGTGGTTTTCTTTGTATTTATCATACTTGAGAATATAGTAGTTCTTGCATTGGTGGCTTCTATTTTTCTAGAGATATTGACTCTTTAATTTTTTTTCTCACAGTCTCCCCCTCATTTTATCCTGAAAGACTTAGACATTTTCTGTGGTTCACTCCATCACTCTCAGCACATTGTCTTTGACCCTTAGAGCCTTACACTTCTCAACCTATAGCTTCTAGTTGGTGGTTGTACCTCTAAGCCACATGTCTGTGTTCAAGGCAAGAAGAAAGCACAAGTGAAAGCAGCAGTATATTTATTTATATTTTATATGATTACCCTGTAGGATCCTGGAGAAAAGTGTTTAGCTTCTGTCTTCTATACTGTAGGTGCAGGCTAGGAAGAGTTGGAAGTGATTCTGGTTAGCTAACCATCAGTGTCTTGCTATAATAGTTATTGATGATAATAATATCTAGGTTTTAAGAATGAAAGTGGATGACAGAGGTAAGGTGGAAGATAAGGTCACTAAAAGTAAGAAAGTCAAGGAACTAAAAGGCCAGGGACATTGCAGATGGATATTAAAATCAAGAAGAATCAGATGTAGTAGGGGGAAAAAAACCCACAGTGATTTGGAGCCAATTCCTTCAATACTTATGAAAGCAGAGGACCCACAAAAGAAGAGTAAGGGATACCATTAGAGAAATAAGACATCTATCATGTATTTCTACTTGAAGATGCTGCTTCTCTTGCAGCTCTTGTAAGTGGAGACCTCCTCACCCCCAAACCCAAATTGTGTTGAAACAGCATAGATTCACTTTTTTAAAAAAACTACTACTTTTGTCTCCTTCTTACCCTAGAAGTCACTACCTTTAAATCCATCAACTAAACCACGTTCTATCTCACCATGTTGGAGACACCTAGAGAACTCCCAAGGCACTCTTCCTCACTTTTTCAAAGCCTAAATTTAAGGCACCAGAACACTGTCTCCAACACCGGTTTCTCATCATTCATAATGATTTCAATATCTACATAGATAATGCTTCAAATATACTGGCTTCTCAATTCTGAAATCTTTTCCCTAATGATTGTCCCACAGTTTGCCTCCATCCTCTGCTATACTCTAGAATTGAGATCTCGTCATCACCAGCAATGCAAACCTCCATAATCTCAATTCCTAGTGTTCTGTTTTCTGAGCACAGCATTCTATTGTTCTAATTTACTTTGTGATTACTTAAACTATAAAAATTACTCTGCTCCAGCTCAATCTACCACCTTTTTACTGTCCCTCATTCCCCTCAAGTTGTTTTTCTCCTTATCCAGTCTAAATTCAATTGTCATATACGATAATAAATAATGCTCTTCTTTTTCTGTGCCTTTGTGGTGCCTACATCATCTTCTGCTCCCTGCTTGGTCAGCACACGTCCAGGTGAATGCAGCTGGGAAAAATACAAAACCATGCTTACTGCTCTCACTTTAAACTCATGACCTCAGAGCCTCATGCATATTCTTAGAGCTACCCACAATCTTAAAACATTTCTCTAAAGCATTGTTTACTATGCCAGATTTCTATTTCCTATCTTTTCTCTGCTCAAATTTGTAGGTAGCACTTCCTCTCCCACCTCACTTTTAGCTGATGACCTTGCTTTCTATTTCACTAAGAAAATAGAAACCATTATAAGAAAGCCTTTGCACACTCATAGAACCACATTTACCAATATGGGCCTGTGCACATTACTTCTTTTCTCCTGTTAACTGTGAAAGTATCATCAGTGCACTTATCAAAGGCTGACATTTCTATCTGAGCACTAGACCTCATCCTCCTTGCTCAAGGACTTTATTATAAGTTTTCCCTCTTTATGAGCATTATAGTCAGCATAAAATATGCCAAACTTAACAAAACAAAACAACAACAAAAAAGAAAATTTCTTGACACCACATCCCTTCTGTCAGTGAGCTTTTACTGCATAACAAATTACCCCCAAAATGTAGTGGCTTAAAACCACATTCTCCCTTGAATTTCCCCCACTCCAGATTTGCCTACCACTCCATAGATGCATTTTTGCTACAGTCACCAATGACCATGTGATTAAATCTCCTAATGGATTTTGAGTCCTTTTCTTATTTAACCCTTCACAGTTGATTACACTTTCCTTTTTGAACTTTCTTCATTTAATAGCCAGGATATCACATTCTACAGATTTTCTTGTTATCACTAAACACTCCTAAATATTCTTTTGGTGGGGACTCTTCCTCAATTTCCAATTATGGAAGTGACTCAAGATTTAGCCATTGCACATTTTTCCTATGCACACTATTTTTGTGATATTGTTCAGTTCCATTGTTCTATATTCTGCTGACTCTCACATTTATATTTCTGGCCGGGATTTTTTGCCCAAATTCTAGAATCTTTCTCAAACTGTTTACTTTCGTACATCTGATCAACACTGCAAATGTAACACGTATAAAACAAAATATCTGATTTTCTTCCAAACCTACTCCTCCAGAGTAATTCCCTTCTGTTAGCTAATCGTATTGGACCACCTTTCACAAATACTCAGAATTCAACATTTTATTAACAATTAAATTCATTCCACCATCATCTGTTTCCTAGATTATTGCAGTATTCTCCCAGTGGGTTTCCCTGCTTCTGCACTTACTCTCTTTTGGTTTATTCTCAACAAATTAGAGTAATCCTTTTAAAAACTAAGTTATATCTCATCAATCTAGTTAAAACCCAACAAATATTTGTGAAGTGAATGAATGAATAGTAGGAAGGTTGAGAGGATTCCTAAATTTACTGGACATTTGGATTGGCACTTGTTAGAATTGCAAATTCATATCCATGCCCAGTTACAAAAAACTTTTGCAGAGTTTATTTAGTGTTATTAACTCTTCCTTAAAATTTTTTTAAATGTTTATTTTTGAGAGAGAAAGACAGAGCACCAACTGGGGAGGGGCAGGGAGAGGGAGACACAGAATTCGAAGCAGGCTCTAGGCTCTGAGCTGTCAGCACAGAATCCAAAGCAGGGCTTGAACTCACAATCCATGAAATCATGACCTGAGCTGAAGTTGGATGCTCAGCCAACTGAGCCACCCAGGTGCCCCTAGACTTACTAACTCTTTATCTTTAACAAACATTATAAATATATTTTCCCAAATTATGGCTTGTCTATTGACTTTTAATGATTTTTTAAAAATATATTAATCAAATGTCTTTTTTTTCCTTCAGAGTTTCTTGATTTTAAAGTGCCATCTAACTCCCACATTATGCATACAAATTTTCTCCTATTTTAGGTTTTTCATTGTTTTTTATTTCATTTGGAATTTTTCTTATAGATGGTGTAAGTTAGGGTGAAGTATAAAGATAACCAACTGTGGGACACCTGGGTATCTCAGTCAGTTAAGCATCCAACTCTGGCTCAGGTCATGATTTTATGGTTAGTGAATTCAACCCCAGCATTGGGCTTCACTGACTGTGTGGGACCTGTTTGGAATTCTCTCTTCCCTCTCTCTCTACCCCTCTCCCACTTGCTGGTGCTCATGCTCACTCGCTCTCCATCTCTCTCTCTCTCTCTCTCTCTCTCTCTCTCTCTCAAAATAAATAAACTTAAAAAAAAAAAAAAGATAGGGATGCCTGGGTGGCTCAGCTGGTTAAGCATCTGACTTAGGTTCAGGTCATGATCTCACAGTTTGTAGGTTTGAGCCCTGCGCCAGGCTCTGTGCTAACAGCTAGCTCAGAGTTTGGAGACTGCTTCAGAGTCTGTATCTCCCTCTCTCTCTGACCCTCCCCTGTTCACACTGTCTCTCTCTCTCTCAGAAATAAATAAAAAACATTAAAAAAAATTTTTTAAAGATCGCCAACTGTGCCATCATTATTTATTCTGTAAATTATTTTTTCACACCTAATTTTTCATGTTTCTGATTGTATTGGCTTTATTTTTAACTGGTATGGCAAATTACTCTTCAATAGTCTTAGAGCTGATTTCTTTTTTTTTTTTTTGCTACTTTTAAAATTTATTCTTTATATAAACCTTAAGATAATTTTATCTAACTTTTCTCCCATCCCCCTTCCAAAATATGTCAGTTGGGATTGAAATTAGGACATTACATTTTTATATAGATTTTAGTACAATTGATCTTTTCTTTTGTTATGATCACATTTCATGACCTATAATGAGAGTTATATTTTTGTTGTGACACTATTATGTTGGAATATTTTTACTATTCATGTTATTTTAGATAGCTATTGCAATACAAAAAAAACCTTTTATACATTTACCTTGTATTCAAACACCTTACCAAATTCTTTCATTCAATATACACCATTTGTTAAATTTTTAAATATGCAATCATATAATCAGCAAAATAGATCATTGTATCTCATTAGTCTAATATTTATATTAATGACATTATACTGATTACTACATTTATAAACCTCCCTAAAAGTTTAGATAATGATAATAATAGCAGACATATCTGTTTTTATTTCTTTCCTGCATAATGAAAATGGTATATTCGCGTATCTTTGCTCAGACTGATAGTTGCTTTATTTATTCACTTAGTTTTTCTCTTATTTAATTTCTTCTATTTATATTTAGTTTATAATATTTTAGTAAGAGCTGCTGCTTAAGTTTTAGCATATATTAACACAATTATATTATTTTTCTACTTTAAATGTGATTATATTGATAAACTTCTTGATATTAAACTATAATCATCAAATCACCTCATTTTTTAAAATGTTTTATTTATTTTTGAGAGAGAGAGAGAGAGAGAGAGAGTGTGAGCAGGCGAGGGTCAGAAAGAGAGGGAGACACAGAATCCAAAGCATGCTCCAGGTCTGAACTGCCAGCACAGAGCCCGACACGGTGCTCGAACCCACAAGCGGTGAGATCATGACCTGAGCCAAAGGCAGACGCTCAACCGACTGAGCCACTCAGGCACCCCAAAATCACTTTATTTTATCATAGAACATTTTTTCCCCCACAATGCAGAATTCTATCATCTAATATCTTGCTTAGGATTTCTGCGTCTATTTTTATTAATCAGCTTGGTTTATAGTGTTCTTTTCCCCCTCTTCCTTTTTTTTAATGTTTGTTTATTTTTTGAGAGAGAGAGAGAAGCCAGAGTGTGAGCAGGGGAAGGGCAAGAGAGAGAGAGAGGAAGACAGAATATGAAACAGGCTCCAGGCTCTGAGCTGCCAGCACGGAGCCCAGCATGGCACTCGAATCCACAAACTGTGAGATCATGACCTGAGCTGAAGTCGGACGCTTAACCAACTGAGTCACCCAGGGGCCACACTCTTCCTTTCTTTGTCTCCTCCTCCTCCTCCTCTTTTTCTTCTTCTTCTTCTTCTTCTTCTTCTTCTTCTTCTTCTTCTTCTTCTTCTTCTTCTTCTTCTTCTTTCTTCTTCTTCTTCTTCTTCTTCTTCTTCTCCTTCTCCTTCTCCTTCTCCTTCTCCTTCTCCTTCTTTTGGTTATCTATTTATCAGGATTATAAAAAGAATTCAAGATTTTTACTTCTTTTTCTATGGTCCGAATTTTTGTTATAATTTATGCTTAAGTAATGACTACATTTGCCCCCTTAAACTATGTCAATTTATCAAGTGGTTTAGTTCTTCACTGGAGGACCTCCCATTGTTTAATGAACAGCTTCAGAAGGACAACAGAGAAAAATCAGTAAAGTACAGACATTCTACCTGAGTTAGGTGGCCTCAGAATCTCAACTCTCTGTCATTTCTTTTAAGCCAAAATAAGTAACAGATTTCAACATCATTGACCTACTTTTTAAAAATATGTTGTATCCTTTGTTCTTGCTGTCAATTGCCCATTTACTATGCTTGTATAGAAACAGTCAAATTTATGCAGAGTTTACAATATTGTTCAATTCTACCCTTTTCAGAATAATTTAATGTTAAGCAGGGGTTAGGCACTTAAATTCTCTTTCAATGTTAACTGTAATTTTAAAAATACTATTAATCATACTTACATAAGGGTCACAGAGGCTTTGAAGAAATAAAATTCTTATTTTTCCACTGTAACTGTACTCAGAATTCCCATAAAGTTAAAAATAGAGCTGCCCTATGACCTAGCAGTTGCACTACTAGGTATTTACCAAAGGATACAAAAATACTGGTTGGAAGTATGTTTATAGCAGCACTATCAACAACAGCCAAATTATGGAAAGAGCCCAAATGTTCATCTACTGATGAATGGATAAAGAAGATGTGTGTGTGTGTGTGTGTGTGTGTGTGTGTGTGTGTGTGTGTGTGTGTTTAATATTACTCAGCCATCAAAACGAATGAAATTTTGCCATTTGTAATGATGTGGATAAAACCCTAATACATTATGCTAAGTGAAGTCATCAAAACCCTTATCAGAAACTTTCTGGTTACTAATTGAAAATGGTATTCGTATCCCACTTGAAATCTCATCACTGTTAGACACTCTGGACCACTTTCTCCTCCAGAATGCTTTCCTTTTTGTCTGAATTTCACCACTGCCTCAATATATTGTCTTTGCTTCAATCACACCTGCTTTTTTACTTTGTCTCAGATGTGCCTCCCTGGTCCCTATCTCCTTTGCCTCACAATTCCGTTACCCCTGTTCCTCTTACTCTTTTCATCTGTAATTGTCTTTGGGATTCCAAAATCACTTCATTTAATTGATAACTGTACGTAATTAATACAAAGTATTATAATTAATGAGAATCAATAGGGTTATTACCAGTCCCTACTCCCATACTCAGCTCCTAGCTTATTTTGCATGTTCCAGATGATCAATATGGCCAGTTGATGAAAAAGCCTTCTCTTGGTGATCACAAGCCCCTTTGAAAAGCAAATGCAGTTTAACATTTTTTTCCTGATTAACTTAAATTGTCTAGCAGTGTGCCTTATACACGGTAGGTACACAATAAATAGTCATTTCCCTTCCTTTTTTTTTTTTTTTATTTTAAGGACAAACACCTCTAGTTTCTCCTAACCATTCCTTCTCCAGCATGGCTTCAAGCTGATATATATTGTGCTGTTCTGTACATTTGTTCCAATTATTCATTATCTCTCTCAAAATGTCACATCTAGAACTAAACCCAGAGCTCCAGATGTGATGTGACCAGTAAGAGTCCTGTCACCTCTGTATATTTAAATATGAAAAAGCTCTTAAGGCAGCCTAAAATCTCATTTTGTACTTTAAGCAATCATATTTTACTATTGCCATATATTAATTAATCTGCCCAGTTCTTTTTCACATGAAGTGCTGTTGTGGTGACTTTTCTACACAGTTGTTAAAAATAGTGTCTATATGGGGCGCCTGGGTGGCTTAGTCGGTTAAGCGTCCGACTTTTGCTTGGGTCATGATCTCGCTCGCGGTTCCGAGCCCCGCGTCGGGCCCTGTGCTGACTGCCAGCTCAGAGCCTGGAGCCTGTTTCAGTCTGTGACTCCCTCTCTCTCTGACCCTCCCCTGCTCACGCTGTCTCTCTCTCTCCTAGAAATAAATAAAATATATAAAAAAAATAGTGCCTATGGGGTAGGTTTTTATGAGTTCAAATTTGGGCTTTTCCAATTCCAAGATGTTTGATTTTCAATAAATTATTTAATAGCTGTAGTTTTATCATTTGAAAAGTGGGAATACTTGTAGTACCAGCAGTCTTGGGACATGAACAGTACTCTTTACAGATACAGACATATGTCGATATGGATGGAGATCTAGAAGAACACATGTAAAATCCTTAGTGCAGTCTGGGGATGTATTAAGCTCTAAATAAATATTAGCAACAGCAGCATTATCATTATTATTATCCTCATCACGTTTTCAGTTCATTACTTGTGCAATTATTTTTTCTTAAAGTCACAATCTTGCATGGGCACATGTTGAATTTCGTTGTCTAGTAGCTATCAAGACATCTCTGAAAATGTGGTCAACTTTTTGCTTAAAGTCAGGTTAAAGTTCTAATGTCAACAGTCTTTCATAGTAAGAAAGGAAACTATTTTCTCTTTTTCAGTTCCTATATCAGTGAAATGTTTCACATCTTTCTAAAATATTGCTGTAGGTGTAAGAATTAAGCTTATAAACAAGATAACAATTATTCCAATGCTCACATTTTATCAAGCATTTGAAATTAAGGTTTGTCACTTATTTTATATTGGTGATAGTTCTGCTCGTTACCAGCAGGATACGCCTGGAATGTAAGCTCTCCCTTATGCTATTAGTTAGAAAATGTAAGTTATTTAAGTAATTGGATTTTTTAAATATAAGTTTTATACAAGTGCCCTCCTTAGTGCCCATCATCCACTTTCCCCTCTCCTCTACCCCACGACCCCCAGTAACTGGATGTTTAAAATGACAGCATCAGCTTGTTTTCTTCCCCTATGTAACACTTAACTATATAGCCTGTATGAGAAAGGAATCCCTTCAAGGTGGAAAAAGAAAATAATACAAATTTTGCACTTTATGTTTTTGTTCTTAATATATTCATGCCCCAACCAAAGGAGGAAAAGTGAAGCAGGAGGATTTTACTTGATGATTTGTTTAAAAAGAGAAAGAAAGAAATGCCCAGGATGAGAATAGCATGTCAAACAATTTCTAAGAGCAATGCTTTTGTTTGCCCATGAGTGTGCATGTGGATGAAGATGTATTTTTAAATGCATACTTTGAACAATAACAGTCCTCAGGAAATATCTTCAAACTCATTCCCAACATAACTTTTCTGTCTTTGTTAATATACCATTTGCTTAAAATTACTCCTTTTCTTTCCTGGCTACCATCTACTTCCCAGCTTCACCTTGATTTCTCCAATGCCTTGGGAAAGGACTAACATGATTTAAATCCTTATTCTTCAGGACTCTAATCATAGGACACATTTATTCCCTCTTCCTTACAGATGAAATCATACACTTTTCTGATGTTTTGGCCCCTAAACTCTGTTGTCTGTGGAGTAGGAACCCTCCTGACAGATTATCTCTTTGGGAGTAGAAGTCTATTTTATTGAATCAATTACACTGACAAATCACATATTTGAATTTTTCATTTCCTATACATAAGAATTAAACAAATTTTTTTAATGTTTATTTATTTTTGAGACAGAGAGAGACAGAGTGCAGGCCAGGGAGGGGCAGAGACAGGGAGACACAGAATGTGAAAGAGGCTCCAGGCTCTGAGCTGTCAGCATAGAACCTGATACAGGGCTTGAACCCACAGACCATCAGATCATGACCTGAGCTGAAGTCAGACACTTAACCGACTGAGCCACACAGACGCCCCTAAGGACAAACATTTTTTCTTGTTGCTCACAATGTTCATGATTGAAGCAAGTCTTGATCTCATCATAGTATTATGTGGAGAGAAGAACACACTTCAGGAATTGTAAAAACGATTTTTCAATACTGTTTCTTTGACTCATTATTTAATATTCATATACAATTCAAAGTAAAAGTTGACAAAAGAAAACTGGTTGGAAAGGTTTAAAGTAAACACAGAAAGTGAAGGATTGCCTGTGAGAAATATGGATAGGAATATATCTTAACTAAAGTCTAAGAATGATCTTTATGTCCCAATTGCTTTTTAAGCTTACTGGTAACATTTTCTATTATTAAAAATGACTTATTTTACAACAATATTAGAAAACTCCAAATGTGGATTGAGATGCCAAAGGATCCTGCTGGCATAAAACAGAGATGTGAACTGACAAAAAATAATGCCATAGAAAGAAGGGAACTTAAATCAGACATTTTAGACAATTAAATTGGACAATTAAATTTTACATTTTTGCAATGTAAAATAGACAAATATAAAGTTATCTCGGTAAGAGGGTGATGATCATTTTTTTGTTGCTATTGTTTTATTTTTATGGCTGTTTTAGAACAGTCATGATTGTGGGTTCTTAATAGCTACCTCTAGTGCAATTATATGTGGTAGAAATCTACAAAAAAAGAGGTTGTATCAAAACCAAGGGGATGACTCTTAAAAAAGAAGATAAACATTTCAAAGAAATCACCTTCACTTCTTCTTCCTCCCATTTTCCTGCCACCCCCCATACTCACTCACCTACAGATTTGATAAAGTTTGTGCCTTATTTAACAAAGGATATCACTATTCAGCTAAAACCAGTGGCCTCAGAGAGCAGACACAAAAGCATATGCCTGAATAGAGCTTTTTTTAAAAATTTTTTTAAATGTTTCTTTTTTTCGGGGGTTGGGGTCAGAGACAGAGGGAGACACAGAATCATAAGCAGGCTCTGACAGCTCAGAGCCAGACATGGGGCTTGAATTGACAAACTGTGAGATCATGACCTGAGCCCAAGACGGATGCCCAACCAACTGAGCCACCCAGGCGCCCCAACTTGATAGAGCTTCTTGAGGCGAGCCTGGATCTCTAATATGGGAATATAGTAAACAGGAAGATTCCTTGAGTAAGGCATGGCCTCATTAATCTGGGAAGATTAATTTATGGCTGTGCCATGGTTCTTTTTCACTTGAGGCTTAGAGTATTCTTCAAGATAGCATGTAGATTTAATATTTTTATTAAAGGAAATGTTTGTAGGCAATGAGAACCTACAGGTTTTCAAGTGAACCCCATCATCCACACCATGTTTTTATCCTATAAACAGCAAAGTTGGTGTTCAGTCACCCCTAATTGGTTTCTCTTATTATGTCCAGATACATTCTACATGATCCATTACCCCCAGTGACAGCCTAACTCTGATATCTGGAGTATCTTTTTATGGAATGAATAAGTTCCATAATGAATTAGTCTCAGGACCAGAATTTTTATCCACTTCTGACTTTTAGAGTGAATAACCATTTACACAAGCTCTTTTAAAAGGTTTCCCTGCCTATGAAAACAAAGTCGCTTTGTGCTTATCATTTGGTGGAAGAACAAAATTGAAGATACAAATAACCTAATTTGTATTGGTCAACATACAATGTGTTAAAAAATAGATATATATTATCCTGTTAGCAAACTTTGTAGTGCATTCTCCTTTTTAATATCCTTTTATTTTCCTTTATGATGACTAAATAATCAGTAATTGGGTTCTACCAACCATCTCTTCTTCCTGGCTTTCTGTTGTTGTTGTTCCTTATGTTTTTTCCCATAAGTCTCTTAAATGTTTTTTCCTCCCTCTCTCCTTTCTCCCCTTCTTTCTCCTCTTTCTTCCTTGTTTCACATGATTCAAAAAACAAAAATATAAAAAAATTATTCAGTGAAAATTTGCCTTCCTATGAATCCTCTATTTGCTCAGTAAATATCTTACCTCTCCCATGCCTAAGGTAATCACTATTACTAATTTTCTTTTTATCCCTTCAAAGACTTTGCGAGTACAAGCCAATACAATTGTAGATTTTGTACCTCTTTTAAAAATACAAGTGGTAGCACACACTTTATCATTTAACAACAGATTATTTTCAATTTTATGCTATTAAAAAGGTGCAATGAATAACCACATAAATGCATCATTTTCCACACATACAATTATACCTTAGGATAAATTCCTAGAAGTAGTTTTAATATTATAAAAATACTTTCCAAAGCCCTCTACCAGTTTGTACTCCCATCAACAACAGATGAACTATTTCTCAAAACTCTTCCCAATCACATGTGTCCTGAATTTTTGGATTTATACTAGTCTGAAAGGAGTTGGGAGCACTGTTTCCCAGTGCTATTAATATTTGTATTCCTTTAATATGAATAAGGTTTTATTTTAAATGTTATTTAAATATTTAAAATTTATTTTAATTTTGAAAATATTTAAAAACTGTACTTGTTTTTTTGTATTTCTTTTCATATTCGTTACCTATTTTTTTCTATTGGATTATTGCTGATATTCTTACCAATTGATAGCTCCTTATATGCCCAAGACACTAACTCTTTGTGACATATATTTGGAATATATATATTTTTAGAATGTCATTTGATTTCTTTCTATGCTTATGATATTTGTTTTATTTTTTACCATGCAATGGATTTGATTTTTATGGAGTCCAGTGTATCCAATTTATCTTAAAATTCCTAAATATTGTATTAAAATTAGGAAGAATATTTTTCCCCAGTCTGATCTTATAAGAATAATTCTTCCATGTTTTCTTTTATAGTTTTGTATTCCATGTTAAAATATCCCATCCATTTAGAATGTTTTTCTGGTATATAGTATACATTAGGTAATATTTATCCTACTTTATTTTTCCATTTGGTTACTTAGGTATTTCTTGGTATTACTACAAAGTCCATCTTTTGGAGACTTCCACTTTTGGGAAGAAGAGATAGATGGAATTTTGTTTTATTCCTCTCCCTAATGACAACTAGAAACTCTGGGCATTGTATGTAATACACCTATGAGAAGACTCTGAAAAGTGGAGAGAAGACAACTAAGGACCTTGAGACCCAAAGAGCAACTCAGTGGTGAGTTCCTTTGGGTTTTGTTTTGAACTTATATAACCCAGACTTGGAGCTGAAAATTTAGGAAACTCAAAATGTCAATAGGCACAGACAAAAAAAATAATAATAACCCCAACCAAATCCCACCCTTTCTAGCCAAATGACCAGGAAAGGGAAGCCTAGCAAGAAGAAAAATGTTTAGACAATAATCCTTCTACTGTAGCCAAACACCACAGTAAAAATGTGGCCTTATCCCCACCTATACCAGCAAAGTCTGCGGCTTCCCCATCTACCCCTTCCCCATGATTCATGGTATCAGGGAAGGCTCAGTAGAGAATCAGGAATCTCACTTCCACCCGCATAGAAGAATCTACTACTCATCTGTGGTATGGTATTACTACAAAAATAGTAATAATGAGGCACTTCTACCCCTCCCATCTAGGATGTTATCAGTAGAATTTATTGTGGAGCAAGAACTTTCATTAACACCTTCAATATCAATGACCTTACCTTGCCCTTCAGGCATCAACAGAGACTGAATGAGAACCTGGTTTTCACCTAAACCTGCAGAAGTGGCTCCTCGTTTTCCCCTGCCAGAGTTCTGTCAGAGGAAGCTAACTAAAAATGGAAGGTTTAAATAAGATCTAGAGTCTCATAACATAATACACCCAAAAGTCCAGGTTTCAATAGAAAGTCATTTGTCATAGGAAAATCTTAAATGAAAAAGACCATTAGTAGTTGCCAACACTGAGATGACAAAGATGTTAGAATTACCTGACAGATATTTTAGAGTGGACATCATAAAAATGTTTCAACAAGTAGTTATGAACATGCTTAAAACAAATTAAAAAACAGAAAATCTCAACAAAGAAATAGAACATTACAACAAAGAAATTGGAGCTATAAAGAAAAGCTAAATGGACATTTTGGAAATGAAAAAAATATAAAGGTAAGAACTCAATGGATAGGCTCAATAGCAAAAAGGATTGGGGAAGAAAGAACATGCAAAGTTGAATATAGAACAACATAAATTACTCAGAACAATGGAAAGACAATAGATGACGTAAACATTAATAGAGCCTCTGGGGGCCTGTGAGACTATAGTAAAAAGAGATCTAACATTTGTGTTATCAGAGTCCTGGAATGAGAGAGGGAAAAAGGCAAGGCTGTAAAGTACTTTAGAAATAATAGCTGAAAAGATCCGAAATTTGTCAAAAGACATAAGCATACAGAATCAGGAAGCTATGTAATATCCAAATAGGATAAACACAAAGAAGTCTACAGCCAGACACATAAATCAAACTTGTGAAAACTAAAGATAAAGAAAAAAAAAATCGTGAAAATAGCAAAGTACTACTTCACCTATAAGGGGAAAAATAACTTCAATGAGGATAAATTTCTTATCAGAAACCATGAAAGCTGAATGAGGTGGCACACTGTTTTACCCAGAATTCCATATCCAGCAAATATATAGTGCCAAGTTTTAAATATATTTAAGAAACATTTTATCAGGGGCACCTGGGTGGCTCAGTCAGTTAAGCTTCTGACTTCAGCTTGGGTCATGATCTCACAGTTTGTGAGTTCAAGCCCTGTACTGGGCTCTTTGCTGACAGGGCAGAGCCTGCTTCAGACACTTTGTCCCACCCCCCACCCCCCCACCACTCTTCCCTGCTTTCTCTCTCCTCTCTCTCTCTCTCTCTCTCTCTCTCTCTGTCTCCTCCAAAAAATAAGTAAGCACTTATAAAAAAGGAACATTTCATCAAATTAAGGTGAGTCCCTTTAGTATTGCACTTTAAAGGATTGTTTCCAAGATAAACTTTTTAAAAGTTGTCAAACTATATAATACACTTCAATGCTGTGATCCTCAAAGTTTGTCTTAGGAAATGTTTACAGTCTTAGAAATCATTGAGAATCCCCAAGGGTATGTTAATGTGGGCTCTACCTATCAATATTTCCTATATGAGAAATTAGAGCTGAGATATTTTAAAACTACTTATTTTATTTCAGAGTAATGGTAATGAATCCGTTACATGTTAACATAAATATCTTATATTTATAAGAATAATTATCTTCCAAACAAAAATTGCTCATGAGAAGGCTGGTATTGTTTTGCAAATCATTTCAATATCTGGCCTAATAGAACACAGCTGGAGTCTCACATGCTTCAGCATTCAATCTGTTAGGGTATATTGTTTTGATTGAAATGCATGTGGAAAATCTGGTTTCACACAGATATATAGTTGGAAAGCACTGAGTATTTTAATAGATTTTTCAAAAAATTGTCAGTATCATTCTTTGACACTTTATCAAAGTTCAGCAACACATCCCAATTTTTTAAAATAGTAGCCACAATGTAGAATCTTAAACCGTATCAGTGGAGTCATGGTATTCTGATGCATTAAAATCTATTTTGCTCTTCAAATGGATCTTTCACCTATATCACTTTTGTAAAATCATGCATTGGTCATTTGGAAAATACTGGTTTGGGACTTATTCAGACCTTCCAAATATTGACACATTTTCTCAAATAATAGAAAAGACACCTTTATTAGCATGATTGCAGTTCTCACCCCAAAACTCTTTTAAGTATTAGAAAGCTTTCAAGCTCAGAGTAGCAGATACAATTTTTCCAAGATTCTAAGTTTTGCTTTTCAGTGGTTTTCCTTGAACTCATAAGCTTACTTTGTTCATTTTCAAAAACATGTCTGCTAAATACCAAAATCAGATTAGCCATAGATTGTCAATTATTCTTTCGAGTGAAAATGATGCTTCATGGCGGGAGGGGAAGCAGCTGGTTCCACTCACGGCTGAAACAATTGCACAAGTACTTTCAGTGAAATAATCACCACTCTTTGGTGCAGAGCAGGAATGTTCTTTGACCTTCTATTTTGTCATGATTTTGTCAAGATTAAAAAATATATATATCATCCAGGGTTGAGAATTCTTTTTTACCACTTCAACAAGGACATACTTAAGTAAAGCTGGAAATTTTTGTCTGTGTTTGCAAGTGTATGACAGAAGAAAGCAATAGCTACTATTACAGTTAGGTGTCACTGCACTGATTTCTAAAATGGCAACAGTTTTACCCATTACTATTTGGCAGCACCAGTATAAATGGGTGTGCAGTGAAATGAGCATGTACTATTTTAGTATTATTAAGAAAGTATTTTTGATTGCCTGAACCTTCTCAGAGTGTTACCAAGACCCTTAGATGCCCACAGATGACCCTCGGAGAACCACTAGTTGAATGTTTATTTAGCCAGTTTCGATTAGTTCTCTCCAGTGAGCAAGGATCCATTTAACACATTTTCACTTTTCTGTCTCTTTCTTCATCAACTGACTTTGGTCAACAATGCTATCTTTCTTCATATTTACTTTTGTACTGTTAAGTATGCTCAAACCTCTATTAATTGATCTGCCAGCATTAAATGATATCCTTTGACTCCAGAGATTACAGATGAGGTAATGAACAAACCTATTTTACCCGCAACCTTCCCCCTCTTTCCCGGCAAAATTTTATTGGTTCCATCATTTCTGCATTTTCAGAGTGCAGTTACCTTTTGTTCTGTCACTCCACTCCCTATGCCTCTCTTAGTCTTTGTGATCATTGCCTATTTCTTTGCCATAGTTTCTCTATTTGTCCCTTGACTGCCTGGAGTACTTTTCAAGAAGCGCTTACAGAAACATTTCTCGAATTTTTGTAGACATTTTTTGAAAGATAATTTGGCTATATATGAAAACCTTTGTGTAGACCTTCTTTTCTTGAGTGCGTATCTTGTACTCAAGATTCTTATTATCCTATAGCCTTCTGTTGTTAAATATTATGGTGGAAAAATGTCAGACCAGCCTGCTTTTCCCTTTACAAGTGACGTAATGTCTTTGTCTGGCTTCCTTAAGGGTCCTTTCTTAATTTTTGAAGTCTAGTACCTGTGAAAGAATATCTTTGGGTTGATCATTCTTTTCAATTTTTCCTGGTACTTACGGTATTCTTCCATTACATACATTAACATCTCTACTTAATGAAGTTTTTATTATAAATTTTTTTTCTGGTCCATTACTTTGTATGTCCTTGAATCTCAGTTGTATACAGATCTCCCGCCATTTAGGAGGGATTCTATCCTGAAAACCCCATTGTAAGTTGAAAATATCAGAGTGTTGAAAATGCATTTAATACACCTAACCAACTGAAATGTGTTTACAATCCTTTTGTTAATTAGCCCATAGTTGGGTAAAACCATCCAACACAAAGCCTATTTAATAATAAAGTATTAAATATCTTATATAATTTATTGAATACAGTGCTGAATGTGAAAAGGGAAATGATTATCAGGTACCAAATCACTGAACTTGTTTGGGTTGTTTACCCTTGTGATCATGTGGAGACCCAGGAGCTGTGGCTAGATGCTACTGCCCAACATGACAACAGAGAAGGGTGCCACGTGCTAGCCTGGGAGAAGATCCAAATTCAGAGTTCAAAGTTCAGTTTCTAGTGGATGCGTATTGCTTTCACACCCTTGTAAAGTGAAAAAATCTTAAACCATCATAAGTCAGGGAATGTCTATATTGGAACTCTTTTACTTTTATCTTTTTATTCTATCATTTCTCTCTAAAACTTTTACAATTTTTTGTTTCTTCTTTTTAAGTTTTCAATCTCTATTATGTCTCATGCTGTGTTTTCTGTGAATAACTTAGAGGAACCCTATGCACTTTAATTTTAGGTAATATGTGTATTGTTATACAGATCTTTATTTTTCTTAAGTCAAGATCAATAAAAGCATAAAACTACATAATGTTCTTGGAACAAGCAGTCAGTGCTCAGTAGTGTTGGATATCCCAGAAAACTTAGTTCTTAACTGATGTTGAAACATCTCATTTCCAGGAACTTAGAGCAGATCTGGAAGTTTATCTTTCTCTGTCCCCAATATTGATAGTAATGGTGTTAGTGATGGTGGGGATACGTTTGAAGCCACAATTCTGGTAGGTCTCTCAGCTTTGCCAATCTAACTCTCATTTGTGTATGAAATTCAAAGATCTAGTTCTAGTTCTCTGATATCCAATCCAGCTTTCCTATAATACAGTGTTTGGATCTGTTGGACTCACATTTCTCAGTTACTTCTGAATTTACTTGGATATGAGAGGCAAGGCAAGGACAATACTTCTGACCTTCAAAACTTCTGCCCCCTCTAACTTCTTCCACCTGAGCCTCAGTTCTGTTAGGTACAAAGGGGATTTAAATACATCTTTATGTATCTCCCATCCCAATACCTAACATATGATATTTGCTTACCAAATATTGGCCACTCTCTCTTCCTCCACCCAAATATGTACTATACTTTCTCTAAAAAAGAAACATTCTTTAGATCAGCTGTGGTTTCAGAAGTTGAATTGTAGAACTTTTTACACAGATATTTGCTGAATATTATATTCAGACACTATGCTTGATTCTTAGAATTCAGAAAGAAAAGATATTGTCCTTTCCCTCAAAAAACTCCAGGCGAGGGTATGTGAATAAAAACTGACAAAGAAACTACTATGCAGTGTAATAAGTGTTTCACCAAGGTATATCCAGAAGGTTAGGAAAAAGAGGAGCATATAATAGCCTGGAAGAGGTGAAGAAGGTTTCTCAGTAAAGGTAACATTTTAGCTGCAAAGGAAAATATTGTAGAATGATATGAGAGTGTCAAACCACCCAAATAACTGTAAGTAATTCAGTGTGATAGGAGGAGGGGTTGGGCATATAGAGAGATGATGCTGGAAAAATAGGCAAAAATAGTTACCATGAGGTCTATTATGATGTGATTAAACTATTTGGGCTCCATGCTGAAGTCGCAGAGGAGTCAGTAAGGATTTTGAGCAGTAAAGAAAAAGTCATTTTGGTATTTCTGAAATTTTACTGTGGTTGCAATATGACACAGTGGACTAAAGTGGAGGGGAAACAAGCTGGGACACTAAGTATAAGTCTATTAAGGAGCTTGATGAAAAAATTTTGGACTAAAGCAGTGGGAATGAAGAAGCAGAAATAAATCTATAAATTATTAAAGAAGAATAATTGACCAAATTTAGTGATTATTTAAATGAGCAGGATGAAGGAAGGAGAGAGATTAAAAAATATACTAGTTTTCTGATGTAAGAAGGCTCAGTTGATGATGAGGGAAAGGTTTTGGTGAAAGATAAGATTTTTGTGTTGGATGTGGTACTTTTTACATTGTTAATAAACTTTTTATTTTAAATAGACTTAATTTTATGGGTTATATATATATATATATATAGTGTATTTTAGGTTTAAATTTATGAAAAAAATTATAAAGATAGTACAGAGAGTTCCAATATACTCCACATCTAGTTTTATTAACATTATACAGTAACATGGAACATTTTCCACAAATAATAAACTAATACGATACATTATTAAGTATATACATTTTCAGATTTCCTTAGTTTTTACTTAATGTCCTTTTCCTGTTTAGGAACTCTATCCAGGATACCACATTACATTCAGTCATTATTTCTCTTTAGGCAGCTCCTGGCTGTGACAGTTTCTCAAACTTTTCTCATTTTTGATGACCTTGAGAGTTTTGAGAAGAGCTGTTCAGGTATTTTGTAGAACATGTCTCTCCTAGGGTTTGTCTAATGTCTTTTTTCTCATTTTATTTTTTTCCTCATGATTTTCACATGTGATTTTTTTTTCTATGCACATATTGTACATTCCAGTCTTTTCAACTTTATTCAAGTCCCTAATCATGACCTATTTATTCACAGCTAATATCTTGCTAATTTTCTAGAGATAACTATTACAATGCCTTGCATGGCTCTGTGTTTATTCACATTGTTACCTTCTTCCATCTTTTTCCAGGATGAATGACTTCTATGTCCTCTGATTTCCATTCATTCAAATATGTCACAGTGATTTTAGTTAATACTACTACTAATGTTAACTATGCATTATCTAATGACAACTCTGAATCTCTTTTCTCTTGATTCTTCTCACTGATCTATAAACACGTCATGGAAATGTTTCATCTGAAAAGAATACTTCTTTCCTTAATCTTTCTTTCCTCTGCTAACATTATCTTTTCTCTTTCTCTTGAAAAGATGATCTACATTTCCTAATGCCCCTGAAAAAGAGAGAATTCTGACAAAAATGTGCAGATGGGATGAGTTATTGACAATAGTGGTCCTGGTTTTCTATCACACATTATTAAGTCTCCAGCAATCTGGCTTTCATTCCTATAACATTGTTGCAACTGGACTCTTGATCGTTTTCATTAATCTCCTAATTTGCAAATATAATGATGAGAAAATAATCTTGTTTTGCTATTATATGCTTATTTTTCATATCCTTATAGGATCATGTCTGGACATACAGTGTAATCACACATGGCAATGATAGAGGAAGACTGTGTGTCTAGCAGTGTAGAGAATCAAATATTGCTGCACTTGACTTTTTTGTGATAGTGACTTTTAACATGCCTTTTTCTCAGAACAGGAGAGCATGGGCCTAAGGGCACATATTAGGATTCTCCAGAAAAATAGAACCAGTATGAGCTATGTGATATAATATATACTATATAATATTTATATTTACATATACATATAAGATTTATTATTAGGAAATGGATAACATGATTCTGGAGGCTGAGAAATTCTGTGGTCTGCCTTCTACAAGCTAGAAACCCAGGAGAGCTGATGGTGTAAGTTCCAGTTCAAGTGCAGAAGACCAATATCCCAGCTCAAAAACAGGCAGAGAGAACAAATTATTTTTACTTTTATTCTATTTAGGCCTCAGACAGATCGGATGAAGCCCACCCACATTCAGAAGGGCAATCTGATTTAATCTACCAAATAAAATGTTAATCTCATCCAAGAACACTGTCACAGACACACCCAGAATAATGTTTAACCAAATTATCTGGCCATCCCGTTCCCTAGTCAAATTGGCACTTCAAATTAACCATGACAGAGTAAGACAGACCTAAGCTTTGTCACTTGCTACTCTTGACTTCAGCAAGCTTTCCTTAGCTTCAGTTTTCTCATCTGTAAAATGTTCATAACATGCTTTCCCAGAGTGGCTGTGGATATTAAATACGTGCATAGAAACTCTTTCTTCACAGAGTGGGCACTGAGCAGAACTTGCTTCCTTTTTTATCTCTTGTTCTTACCTCTCCCTTTAAAAAGTATTTGCTTCCCATGATATGTCTTATCATATTTTGTCCACTGTACTTTTTAAATAAACAGTGAGTGACCAGTGAAGGGGATTCTACCATTTCCCCTGAGATAATGTTTCACAGATTAAGAGATCTCATTGCCATGGAATGTTTCCTGATCTTTGCCCGAAAGTAAATAGCCTCACCAGTACCATATATAGAAAATTATGATGAGCATAGTTTGTGACTTGATACTTCTCCATCAACTCTGGAAAAAGAAAAGTTAGGTTTCATTTTAAATCAGTGTCTTGGATTGTAACAGTCCAATTTTTTTAAGTAGTTGTTTTATTTTCTTAATTACCATCATGAGAATCAGTTTGTGTTTCCCTAGGTGAATTTTAACTTCACACGTGAATTTTTAATCATTCTAAGTTTTAAAATGTCTCTTTATTCTGATCTTTGTAGTACCCTCTAGAGTAGCTCATATATTATCTATCCCTTATTTATAATCTTCAGTAAAGCTCAACATTATGAGCATGATTCTAAGGACTAACAGAAGCCATTTCATAATTTTATGGTGTAAACTTAGTAAGATTTTGGTAACAAATGTTATATTTTGACTACCGTTTCTTGTTCAGTATGCACTGAATACGTATTAGATCATTTATCCCCATTAATCTAACTCCCACTTTAAACAATCTGACTTTATGGAGATGTTATTTCACTTTACTTTCTATACAAATATATTTGAGAGAGAAAAAGAGAGTGAGTGGGGCAGAGGGGGAGAGAACAGGAGAGAGAGAATCCTAAGCAGGCTCATGCTCCATGCTGACCCCAACATGGGCTCAATGCTGGGCTTGATCCCACAACCCTGGGATCATGACCTGAGCAGAAATCAAGAGTCAGAAGCTCAACCGACTGAGCCTCCAAGGCTCCCTTGTCCTTTCACTTTAAATAAGGGAACCTAAGCAGACAGCTCTGTGCTATGTCAGTTTTCATGTAGTTTCACCATATTTCCTTTTCTTTATGTCCTAAGATAAAATCTGTCCTGAACTTATAAGTAATCAGGCAAAGTGAAATGAGGTAATTATTTTGTGACTTTGATCAATGGAAATAAACACCCTGGATAATTCAAGCTCCATTTCCCACTTTTTCTTTAATAACATTTACTGAAAAGTTACAGCGGATTTTTAGGTAATTGTCTCAATCTTCTTCCACGGGCCTGAGTAAACACAGCTAATGGGTCTGTTTTACATAATGAAATGTTATGGAAAATTCAAAACATAAGCCTGGCAGGGACTTTCAGAGGTCATCTGGAGCATCTCACTTCCTCTAGGCAGGCTTCTTGTAAATCTTTCTTTAAAAGAAAATGTCTGTGTCTAGGTTAAGATTTGCAGATGACACAAGGCTGAATGATCTAGTAAATATGATTACGATTTAAAACAATATCCAAAAAATGAGGATGCTTTCTTAGAAAGATGAAATTAACAAAAGGAAATTCTTATTTTACCTAAAATTTCAATTGCATATGTAGAAGCTGTCAAATAGGAGTGGGGAGAAATAACAAGATATAGTCAAGAAAGATGGTGGGTGGCTCAAATGCTGTACGATGGCCATGTTCAGAGTATTAACCAATGTTCTGGATACTCCTTGACCTGAGGCAGCTGCTTGTGTTCCCAATCTGGCAAAGAAATGGATGATCATCTGCTTTAGAGACCGACAATCCACTGTGGAGAACAAAAATGTCATATAATCAGCTTCTCTATTCAAATGACATTAACTGGAGAGCAAGTTTTTTTCTTTTACATTCTCTCTTCACATACAAAAGGTTCTCTCAGCTGCAGAGAAGCAGAAGAGTTCAGAGAGAAAGAAATAAGTTAGGACTAGGAGCATTGTGCAGGGGTAAGGGGTTCCCTGTGAAGTCCAGAGCACAGATAAAGTATTGGTGCCTTGAGTATCCCCTTGGAAGTTGAGTATAGTTGAGATTGTATTATATTGTTCTTGCTATCTTAAATATAAGCTAAGCATCATCCTCCCCACACCCTTATGTAACATTTGGGAAGGAATTGGGATATGGTCTAAATCTATCCTTAATTGCTGTTCTGAATTATGTGTTCCATTCACCTCACTCCCACTCTTGTGGCACCAGACCACTATTGATTTTGTTCCTGATCTTGTCTTAAAGTAATGGGCCCCCTAGTTGCAGCTATTTCTATGTTGCTATCTTCATGAGAGCAATTACACAACAGGGGTGATCATGGGGTGATATTCTCTTCTCTCTCTTTTTTAAATTTTTTAATGTTTATATATTTTTAATGTTTTATTTATTTCTAGGAGAGAGAGAGAGAGAGAGACAGCATGAGCAGGGGAGGGTCAGAGAGAGAAGGAGACACAGACTCCGAAACAGGCTCCAGCCTCTGAGCTGGTAGTCAGCACAGAGCCCGACGCGGGGCTCGAACCCATGAACCGCGAGATCATGACCTAAGCGAAAGTCGGACGCTTAACCAACTAAGCCACCCAGGTGCTCCAATGTTTATTTTGAGAGAGACAGAGCATGAGTAGAGGAAGGGCAGAGAGAAAGGGAAACACAGAATCCAAAGTAGGCTCCAGGCTCTGAGCCATCAGAGCCCAATGTGGGGCTCGAACTCATGAACTGTGAGATCATGACCTGAGCTGAAGTCAGACCCTTTAACTGACTGAACCACCCAGGCACCCCTGCTTCTCTTTCTTAATGGCCCTGCCATCTGCTTCCTTTTACAACACCATTAGGCAAAGTTGTATGGTTATATGAGACTTGGCTGAATGGATGAGTTAAACCAAAGAAGATGTTTTAGATTTGGTTTTTCTATTTCCACAGATTTGCTTTGACACACTGTCCCCAGGTTCTAGTTACTTGCTCTGTAGAGAGCTCCGACTGCTTTCCTATTTGCCTCATCTAATGGTGTCGTCTGTGTTATCGTCTCCGGGTGAGGTTTGAATTCCGGCACAGTCGCCATCATGCATATGAAGGTAGGAGCCATAGTGGCTTTGGCACCCGAGTATAATCTAATTGGACCCACAAAGACCCTGCCTCTTCACACCACTTTCCAATTCAGATAAAGGACGTCAATGCTGGGAATGGGCTCTGGTTCCCCAGAGTGGCCAGGTGCACAGGTGGGAGTCAAGATCTGCTTGATTTTTGATGTCTACTGTAAGGTTTCAATTTCAGGCTCTGGAACATTCAAAATATCATCTAACACTAGAGAAATATATAGAAGGTGCTGTGCCAGAATTGGTAGAACAATGACTCCGAGGCATGATTAGAGCCTGCTGTTAAAGTGGATTAGGAATGTTATGTCCTCAGCCAAAGATGCCTTTTGGTTATTACTTATGGGGACAGTTCTACAAACTGTGTTTTATTTATTTTTAAATTTTTAATGTTTTTTAAAATTTATTTCTGAGAGAGAGAGAGAGACAGCATGAGCAGGAGAGGGTCAGAGAGAGAGGGAAACACAGAATCTGAAGCAGGCTCCAGGCTCTGAGCTAGCCATCAGCACAGAGCCCGATGCGGGGCTCAAACCCATGAACCATGTGATCATGACCTGAGCCAAAGTCGGACGCTTAACTGACTGAGCTACCCAGGCGCCCCTACAAACTGTTTTATCTGTCATCAGGGTTCTTCATTGTCAGGCAGGTGATGAAAAGTCAGCTCCCAAGTCCCATTTTATCAATTGCTTGTTGGACCATTGCTAATGCTAACGATCACAGGTTGGGTTTCTCGCAGAACTAAGTGGAGTTCAAAAGGCAAGTTATTTATTAGGAATTAACACCTGTGAAGGGAAGGGGGAGGAAGTCAAGTTTGGCAAAGGAAGAATAAAATTACAAGGGAAAGCTCACACCATCTTACCAACTCTGCAGGGGACACTTAGTACTGTCCACCAGAGTGCACCATATTTGGGTTAAAATGGCTGGCCTCTTAGTCTTACCTTGCTCAGTTAGCAGTCTGCCCCCAGGAAATGTGTGACTTTTTTAAAAAAATTTTTTAATGTTTTATTTATTTCTGAGAGAGAGAGAGAGCATGAGCAGGGGAGGGTCAGAGAGAGAGGGAGATACAGAATCTGAAACGGGCTCCAGGTTCTGAGCTGGCTGTCAGCACAGAGCCCAACACGAGGCTCAAACCCATGAACTGTGAGATCATGACCTGAGCCGAAGCTGGACACTTAACCGACTGAGCCACCCAGGCGCACCAAAAAGTGTGACTTTAGACAAGAGGACTCTCTTCAGTTGTGGCCAGCCAGGAGAGCTGACAGCTATAGATGATCAACAAGCTCTTTTTTGAAGGGGATCCAGTGATGCATAGTGCTTCTATCACAGTTGCTGGGCAGAGAAAGCTTTCTGTTGAGAAAAGGAAGAGAAGGGAATGTTTGGTGAAGATGGGAATTTTTTTTCCATAAATTTAAAGTTAAAGAGGATAAAATCAAGAGTCTAGGAAAAGTAATAGACTGGAAATTTGGGTCAAGGGAAAGGAAGTCTAGAACACGATGGGTATTAGAACATAGGAGAGGTTAGATAGAGATTTACAGTTTGGAAAGTAATGAGGAAAATAGGAATGAGAAATATTGTTACCCGCCTCCCCCCCATCCCCCATCTCTAAGCCATCTGGTCTTACTGATTTTAATTGCAGTGTTAAAAGGAGGTATGTAGTCGACAGTGAAGTAGCACCTTCTATTTCCTCCTGATGGGGGTGTGGAATAAAAAAGTAAATGGTAGCAATAAGCAGTTGTGAATGAGCCAATGATTCCTGGTCTTTTAAAACTCAGGGCCGGGTGCTAAGGTTTCTCTGTCCATATTTTAATCCTCTTAGCTGACTTGGAAAGACTTAAGTCATGAGGCTTAACAGAGCCTGTCAGAGCTGATGGGATAATGTAGAAAAGGTTTGTCGTTCTCACATACAAGATAGGCCAGTTCTCTAGAGTCTTAATTTTAACACAGAGCTTACCATCTCTTAGGTCAGCAACTAAGTCATCAGAATTAAGAGGAATAAACAGGTGCACTCTTCTTTGTAGTTAAAAAGTTAATAATAAAACTTATTATTAGCGTGCACTGTAAGCAGAAACTGAGATATTTGCCATGAAGCTTATAGCTTGAAAAGGGTTTTCCTTGCTCTGTTCAATTCTTAGGATACTATCATACATACATATGCATATGCTTCTTTTTATTTTTATTTTTTGAAAGAGACAGAATGCTAGTGGGGCAGGGGCATAGGGAGAGGGGGACACAGAATCTGAAGCAGGCTCCAGGCTCTGAGCTGTCACCACAGAGCTCCACGCAGGGCTTGAACTCATAAACCATGAGATCATGACTTGAGTGAAACCAAGAGTCGGACACATAACCAACTGAGTCACCCAGGGGTCCCCATACTTCTAAGAAAATGGTATAGTGTTTTATAAATTTCGATTGTTAATAATATATTTTATGTATTCCTGCATTAATAAATGTATCTAAATTATCACCAATTGTTTTTATTAAAACATTTTTTATTTTATTTTTAGAGATAGAGACATAGCATGAGTCGAGGAGGTACAGAGAGTGAGGGGTACCCAAAATCTGGAGCAAGCTCCAGGGTCTGAGCTGTCAGCACAAGCCCGAAGCAGGGCCAGAACCATAGATCATGACCTGAGCTGAAGTCCAGTGTTTAACCGACTGAACCACACAGGCTCCCCTGAATTATCACTTTTAATGTCTACTTGTATTCCAGTCACTATATGTTTTTCTCATAACTTAACAGATCCTCTGCTTTTAGGCACTTATTATATGTTTTGATTCTATTTTTTTTTTTTAAAAGGTTTTTGGTGAAGCTTCTAGTCCTTTTATGCCTATAGACTTGCTCAATTATTTCCTTATACTAAATTTCTAGAAATAGTGAGTCAGAGAGTCTATATTTTAAGTTACTAAATTGTTCTCCAGGAAAGCAATGTAAATTTATATCTAAATTAAAAACATATAAGGATGTCCTATATCCTCATCAGTATTGTATTTAGTCATATATTTATCTCTGTTAAGCTCACAGTCGAAAATTATATCCCCCTTTTTGCCATGTGTTTATTATAGATTTGTTTTCTTTTCTCTTCCTTCCTTTCTCCTACCCCCTCCCTTCCTCTCTCTCTCTCTGTCAACTGCCCACTCATGTTCTTACCCATTTCTGTATATGCATTTTTGTCCTTTAAAAAAATTGAATTTTTCAAATTCAAGTTTATTTTCCTTTCTTAGTTCTAGCTGTGGCCTCATAGCTTGCCTCATGCTCACATGAGCAACGAGATAAATTTCTAGTACTTTTATGTTCATTTTTCATAGGTAAAACTTTTAATACATCTGAAATTTATTATAATGCTAGATATCAAGATATCTGAACATACTTATTTCCAATTAGGGGAGCATTTGACCCAGTAGCAATTTTTAAAGAATTTATACTTTCTCATTGATATATAGTTGGTATGATTCTGGTCTTTGAATACTCTTATTTTAATCTGTGTCAATATTACACCCTTAGAATCCTACTGCTGTAATTACTGTAGTTATATGATAATATATAACTTAGAGGAAGAATTGTTATTAATATATTTTTGTCTTTCATATTGTTTCTTATTAATTTTGCAAAAATTTTTCAAATTTTACAAATTTTAACTCAAGCTAGGTTAAGCGAAAAGCTTAAACTCTTAAAGTCCAAGAAAGTTTGGCAACTCTACTTTAAGAAAAATAAGGCAGCAAGGCAGTTCTCTTACTAACAAGGGAAACTAGAAGGAAATGCCTTTCCTTCCAAATGAGGCACTGCCTCCCTGGACACATCAGGATTCTGTCACCATCCTATTCTCATGGTGGGAAGTATGGCTGCTGGCAGCTCAAGACTTTTATGTTAGGGTCTTAGCCACCAGGATGAAACTAATCTCAATTTTTGGCTTTGGGTTAGTGGAATATTCTGACAAGGGACACATTAGCTCAGCTTGGGTTAGGCAGCCACCACTTTACATGGTTCATTCTGGAAAGGGTTTGAAGACTATTATACTCTTGGCAGGCAATTTTGTAATGATTTCTATAATGCAGTAGTAGGTTAGCAAATTACAAATAAATTGTTTTGGAGTTCTGGTTAGAATTGTCTTTGGTGAACTATTTTGACAAAGAAATGCAAAATGAGAATGGCTTTGTCCTCTCGTGTTTCAATGGTGTAGTGAACATTGCTATTGAGTTTGCTGTTTGAAAAGTGGATCTGCATGAATGATTTAAATGTTTGAAATGCATGCTTAGTATTCATTCTAAAAGAATGTTTTTGAACTATGTAGATTTGGTTTAAAACCCTGCAGCTTTTTATGACTATGGGCAGCCATGACGTGGCCGCATCAATCAGGCATCCAGATTCTACCTGTAGTAGACAAACCCTCCTTACACATAAACCTGAAAGATAGAAGGAAGAAATAGAAAAGTGGTCCTTTTAGTATCTTCTTTTATTATTATTACTATATGATACAGTAACCAAAAAAAAAATCCAGATTTGTTTAAATTAGGCCAAAGAGTGTGCTTTTATCATGATTCCATTTTTGCCTATCCATTCCATGATTTCTTTACCTGCAGCAAGTCCATTTATGTAACCATCATAGCATTAATTTATGGCCTATTTTATTTTATCCTTTTTTCTTAAATTGCTGATCACACTGCTTAACTTGTCAGCTTCTTTAGAGCAGGGACTTCTTTTTTTTTTTTTTTTCAGCCTTATTTAGACTCTGTTTATTGACTGTACCACTTAATTTCTAGACAGAGCGGGGACTTCTTATTTCTCTTTAAGTGCTAAGAAGCTAAGCACTGTGTTTAAATATAAGTTGGTACTCCATAAATGTATTTTATAAATAACTTAAAAAATTGAGAGTAGAAATTCCAGAAATTAGACTGGAATAGAAAGTAGGTTATTTTCACATACACAAATACTTTACATAATTATATTTTATGTTAATTTTCCTTAAGCCTTTACTATTTTCTTGACTGCAGTTCTACCCATTACTCACATGCTAGGCATGTTGTAGATAGTATACCTCATATTTTTCTTTTTTTATTGAACTGAGCCATTTGCTTCTCCCTGAGGTAGTTCTCTTCAATTGGAAAAAAAAAACTAAACATTGCTCATTAACTAATAGATGTTATATACAGGATATTATTTCATAGTGGAAGAAGAGTTTACTAAGACATATAATATTGCCAACTGGACTATAAATCAAGTGAGTAAACAAGTTTCAGCATCTAAAAGCCTTTAGTGGTCTTATATACTCTGAGAAAACAAATGTCCTCAAGATTAACAGTCTATGAATTTGAAATTTAGATCCAGCTCCTAGGATGAAAATAGATAATCAGAAACATACTTTCATTTATTTATCTTTAACCATTGGATTGATGCATCACTGATATACAATGAACTGCATATGGGTACAATTTGGTAAGTTTTGACATGTGTATACATCTGTGAAACCATCTGTCATCTCCAAAGTTTCCTCATGTCCCTTTAAAATCTTTCCATTCTGTCCTTCTCATGCCCTTTTCCCAGGCAGCCACTTACTTGATTTCTGTCACTGTTGATTAGTTTTCACTTTATGCAGTTTTATATGAATAGTATATTGCAGCATGTACACTCTTTTATTTGGTCTGGCCTCTTTCACTCAGAGTTATTATTTTGAGGGGTGTCTGGGTGGCTCACTTGGTTAAGCATACGACATCGGCTCAGGTCATGATCTCACAGTTTGTGGGGTCGAGCCCCGCATCAGGCTCTGTGCTGTCAGCTAGCTGGAGCCTGTGTCAGATTCTGTGTCTCCCTGTCTCTGACCCTCCCCAGCTCATGCTCGCTTTCTCTCTCTCCCTCCCTCTCTCTCTCTCTCTCTCTCTCTCTCTCTCTCATAAATAAATAAATAAATAAATGAATAAATAAATAACATTGAAAAAGAGAATTATTATTTTGAGATTCATCCTTGCTTTCTTTGTATCATTTGTCCTTTTTTCCTTATTTCTGAGTTTTATTTCATTGTATGGATATGCCACCACTTGTTTATCCATTTAAATGCTTCTTTATGGACATTTGGGTCCTTGCCAGTTTTTACCTATTACAGATAAAGTTGCTATAAACATTCACATGCTAGTCATTGTATGGAGTTTTACCTTCTTTTCTCTTGAGTGAATACCTAAGTTCCGAATGACTGGATCATAGGATGCATGTTTATGAACTTTTTAGAAACTACTGAACTGTTTTCCAAAGTAGTGGTGCTATTTTACATTCCCTCCTCTGGTGTGTAAGTTCTAGTTCCTTCACATTCTTACCAACACTTGTTATGGTTGGTTTATTAGTTATTTCCCTTATGATTAATGATGTTGGGCATCTTTTCAGGTGCTTTTACATCATCTATATTAGTTTCCTATGGCTGCTGTAACATATTATCATGAACGTGTTGACTTGAAACAACAGAAGGTTATTCTCTCACAGTTATGGAGACTAGATGTCTGAAATCAGTTTTACTTAGACAAAACCAAGGTATTCACAGAACTCCTGCTCCGTGTCCTTTGCAGCGTCTAAAGCTGCATTCCTTGAATTCTTTGGCCCATGGCCCTTTCCTCCCCTCCATTTTCAAAGCCAGTGGCATAACATCTTCTCTCTCTGACTCCGCTTCCCTCTGCTTTCATCACATGGCCTTCCTCTCTTCTATGGTCTTCCTCTGCCTTCCTCTTATAAAGAATATGTGATTGCATTTAGGGTCCATCCAGATAATACAGGGTAATCTCATCTCAAAACCCTTAGTTTCCTTAATTTACTCACATCTACAAAGTCCTTTTTTTTTTTTTATTAGAGATTAAGATGTGGATAAATTTTGGGAAACCAGGATTCATCTGCCATATCATTCATTATTTCTTCTTTGGTGAAGTATATGTTCAATCTTTGGGATCTTTTTTCTTTTCTCTCTTAATTCAGTTTTTTTTTAACTTTTATTTTTAAGAGAAAGAGTGAGAGCAGGGAAGGAGAGAGAGAGAGAGAGAGAGAGGATCCAAAGCAGGCTCCAGGCTCTGAACTGTCAGCACAGAGTCCAATGAGGAGGCTTGAATCCATGAACTGCAAGATCATGACCTGAGTTGAAGTTGGATCCTTAACTTTAACTGACTAAGTCCACTCAGGCGCTCCTAATTCAGTTTTGAAAGTAATTTTATAGGTCCTTTATGAGATAAATGCTTGGCAAGTATTTTCCTTCAACATGGCTTATCTGTTTATTAGCCTAACAGTATCTTTTGAAAAATAAAAATTCCTAATTTTGAGTCCAATGTATCATTTTTTTCTTCCATGGATCATGCTTTTGGTATTTTAAGAAATCTTTGACAACCCAAGGTCACAGAGGTCTCCTCTCATGTTTTTTCCTAGAAACTTTACAATTTTAGATTTTACATTCAAGTCTATGATCCATTTTGAGTAATTTTCTTATATGGTACTAGATATGAATGTAACTTCATTTTCTTGCATGTGGATTTCCAAATGTCTGAGCACCTTTTGTTGAAAAGTTTATTCTTTCTGAATTCAATTGCTTTTGCATCTTTGTCAAAAACCATTTGTTTATGTAAAGGTGGGCCTATTTTTGGACAGTTTATTCTGCTCCATTGATACATTTATCTAACCTGATGCCATTGCCACACTATCTTAGATTACCATAGCTTTACAATATGTTTTGAAATCAGGTTGTTTTTGAAGCTTTTGGCTATTTTATGTTCTTTATATATCCATGTAAATTTTAAATGTCAAGTCTTAGCCAAAAATAAAAACAAAAGGAAATCCTCTTGTGATTTTGATAGGATTGTGTGGAATTTTAGATCATTTTGAGGAGTGACAGGTTAATAATGTCAAGCTTACTGACCTATGAACTAGGCATATCTTTCTAATTATTTAAGGAGTCTTTGCTTTCACTCAGTATTTTCTTTTTAATTTTCAGAATTCAGGCATTTATTCCTCTGTATTCTTTCTTTTTTTTTAATTTAATGTTTTTTTACTTTCGAGAAAGCGAGAGAGACAGTGTGAATGGGGGAGGGGCAGCGAGAAAGAGAGAGAGACACACACACACACACTCACAGAATCTGAAGCAGACTCCAGGCTCCAAGCTGTCAGCACAGAGCCTGATTCACGGCTTGAACTCATGAACTGCAAAATCTTGACTTGAGCCAAAGTCAGACATCTAACCAACTGAACCACCCAGATGCCCCTATTCCTCTGTATTCCTTATCTATAACTATACCATTAAAGAAAATAAGGTCATGACACCAATATCAAAGCCTTAAACTTACTTCTGTATTTCTCTGAAAATATATTTTGTTTGCTTAATATGTATACTTCATCTTTTTGGAGATATTTCTATTGTTTCAAAAGCAGTTTTGTCAGTATGTCCTTGTCCAAATAGAGTAAATCTTTTCTTAGTCTTGATTTCCACAGCATTTTACACAGTTTCTTATGAGAATCCCAACCTTTTAATCTATATTTATAATTTATCTTTATATCTCATAATTGATGAAGTTAAAGACTCTGGCAGTTAAAGGGTTTAACAATTTCAGGTTCACAGCTAGTCGTCAACAAAGGCATGTGTAGAAGTCAGATACCTGTCTTTGAATTATAGACCCCTGATTATATTCTGGTAAAAAAGTTTTGATTTTTTTTTTTTTCCTTTTTAAGGACTGTGTAATAGTCTATTTTTTTCTTTTTTTCCTTTTTAAGGACTGTCTAATAGTCTATTTTTCTAATAGTTAGAGACAATTTTCTATGTACAAATCATTATTTTAGAAAATATAACAAAATGTCTAGACAGTGTATCAATACTTAGCTTAAACTGTAATTATCAAAAGGCACAGGAGCTAAACATAAGCGCCTTTGTTGTTCAAACCCTGAAGCATTTAGACCAGGGGCCTCTATTCACATTCCATCACTGTAACAAGTGGTGTGCATTTCTGTATCTGTTCTGTATTCTAGCAGCAGAAAGTAAAAGTTTTCTTCTCACTGATCCTCAGAAGTTACCATGCAAAAAGCATGTAAGAATTACCATGTTCCTCATCAAAGGGCAGAGCCCATGGTTATGGCCCCGTGGACTGGTAGGTGGTTTAGAAAAGATCGATATGAGCTGTGTAATCAACCTTCCAGTTTTATTACAGTGTCGGGTTTTTTCCGCAAAGAAATAAGGAAAATTATTTTTTTCCAAAGAAATAAAGTAACTAATGGCTAGTTTAAATTAGTTCAATTGAGGGGCGCCTGGGTGGCTTAGTCGGTTAAGCGTCCAACCTTCGCTTAGGTCATGATCTCGCGGTTCGTGGGTTCGAGCCCCGCGGCGGGCTCTGTGCTGACTTGCCAGCTCGGAGCCTGGAGCCTGTTTCAGCCTGTGACTCCCTCTCTCTCTGACCCTCCCCTGCTCACGCTGTCTCTCTCTCTCCTAGAAATAAATAAAACATTAAAAAATTAAAAAAAAATTAGTTCAATTGTATACATGCTGACTGATTTCAACAAATATTTGTTGAAATATTTTTTCAAATTGTATACATGTTGACTGATTTTGTTGAAATCACTTTTTCAGAGTGATTTTTTTGACCCTTAGGCAGAGTTGAATATTTCAACATGCCTGCAGTTTCTAATATGATGCCATCGGGCTTTTAAAAGATTAAATCCTTCTCATCAGAAATGCTTTCTATTTGATAAATTTCAAGGTAAATGCCATTTTAGATTGCACCGTTTTCTGATCTTTATGATGATATTGATTTCATTTTTAACGCAGAAAACGACTATCACTGTGAGTTGACTCAGCTTTTTGTGGTCGAAGGTTATTACTATTTTTACACCACTCCATGTGCCAGTAAATGTTTCTCACTTCATTATCATGCCCAGGCCTTTATGGTATCGCTTAATACAAGATGAAAATATTTGTCCACTTTGGGTTTGGATGTTTGTGAGCATGGATGATTGTGGGGAGTCATGTAGTTGTTAAAAGGGTTTTCACAAAAATGCCTCAGAGCTATGGGTACATGTAATTTTAGTAGGTGCATTTATTTGATTACTAGTAGCCACTTTTGTGTGTTCCAGTTGCTCCCCATTAAGGGACTTAAAAAATAGTTACTAAGCCAAGACTTCTCAGATTTTATGAGCATGACTGACATCTATTTAAATATAAATTCAAATTTATAAAGTATTTTTAAAATGTTAAATGACATTTTCAGCATTTTTCAGCTTATTTTGGAGTTCAGGATTGACTAATTTGGATGACTTGCTCTGTTGCTTTTTACCAAATTAGAAATAAGTATTTTAAATATATGGGAGAAGGCCTACCTCCAAAGAACTTAAATGGCCTATTATTAAAGAATCTTATTTTTAATAATTAGACACTGCATTTGTTTACATGTATACTTCAGAGTGCCTCTGAAAACCCAAATTTCTGCATTTTTACCTTTCTACAAACAGTGGTAGACTTGTTCTAACCAGCTTTACCTGAGTTTATTTCTAAGTGGCTTTTAGGGCAAATGGCTTGAATCACTGTTGTTCAGGTTGATAGTATATGATGATTTAACCCTCAGAACTCTCGTGCTGTGTACTTTGGCTTTACTTCAAGTCACCATGAGATACACATAGGGCATACTTTGTCTTTGCTGAAATCATGAAAACACTGCAATTTCAGAATATGTGGTACCCACTCCAAGATCATAAAGTGGCCTATCTACTGCCTTCACTCATGAGCCCATAAAGTGCTCCCCATGGTTCCTTCAAAACAAAACTGGGAAGGTACCCTATTGCTGGATATTCATTTCTGTGAATATTCTTATTAATGTGTGGATTTATGTTCTGTTAATTTATTTTAGAGATAGATTTTGACAGGAAACAGCAGTGTTTCGATGTGAGATTTAGTTATAATTTTATGTAGATAATTCTTTCTCTAGCTTTCTTTGAGCTTGTAAAATTGAACACACAATTATTTATTTGTACTCAAAGTTATTAAGTAGAGTTTCAAGTCAGTAGGTTTCAGTGCAAGGCAGTCCCTTTTGTTAGCATTTGATACAAACTGCATGAAAAGTTATTTTAAGATGAACTGTTTGGAAGTACTTTTTTTTTTTTAATTTTTTTTTTCTATGTTTTATTTATTTCTAGGAGAGAGATAGAGACAGCGTGAGCAGGGGAGGGTCAGAGAGAGAGGGAGTCACAGACTGAAACAGGCTCCAGGCTCCAAGCTGGCAGTCAGCACAGAGCCCGACGCGAGGCTCCAACCCACGAACCGCGAGATCATTACCCAAGCGAAAGTCGGACGCTTAACCGACTAAGCCACCCAGGCGCCCCTGTTTGGAAGTACTTTTAAAAGAACACTCACAACTCCATGTACAACTATCAGTGTTAAATCAAAGAACTTCTGCTGGAAGAGATAGATCTGAAAGATAAGTAAAGCCTCAGTGGTAAATCAGTTTGACACGAATTTAAATTCACTTCCACTGAGTCTTCAGTCTACAGAATACCAAACAGTCTGTTTAATGAATCATTTCATGATATTCCTCCAGTGTTTGACTAGTGAGGAAACTAGTAAATGAGGAACATTACATTTGAGATTAACAAGATTGAGTTGATTATATATTACCAATTTGAACAACAATAACAAAATGCTAAATATATTTTTTTTTAAGTTTTAAGAGTTTAAGCAAACATCAGTTTGAATGAGGCAGTTCCAAACTGGAAATGATTAGAACTATTTGAAAGATAAGTATTTCTAATTTTCTATTTTAAATCATTTATACATCATCAATATTTTAATAGTTATAATTTCTGATATATTTCAGATACTATATTTTAAAACTATCCTAAAATCATTTGGGTATACATAGCTATTTGAGTGCATGTATTCACTCATATATATGTATATGAGTGTTATATGTATATGTATATAAGTATATAACATATAAATCTTTTGATCAATTTGAAAATTGCTTCATAAAACTTAATTTTAACTATGTGTTTTGATCAAAACTATGGGCCCATAAATAACTTATGTATTTATACATGTGTTTAAAGACATGTAACATATATGCTTTGTCTCAGAGAGTTTACTTTTAAAGATATATAGAAATATATTAAACTAACATAAATTTGCTTCTAAGGAGCATCATATTTTTTTAAGTATAAACAAATGTTAAAAATATAACAAATTATCATTTGATTTATTGAATATATATTAGGTCCACTTTCAAGTGAGACAACAGTGAACTTATATGGCTTCCTCATTATCTCTCATCCAAAAAGAAAAGAATAAAAAAGGGAATAAGTTTTTTGTCAATGCTCTAGTTCTCATTCCCCAAATGTCCAGGTGACCTTTTAGTATTCCAGGGTTCAGTATCTGAGTAGGGGGCTCTACTTCCTTGTGAAATCATCCAAAAGATTGACCTTATCCTTCATCTCTCTGGTCCCTGAGTCTCTGAGCCTAGCATCAGTGGTCAAATTAAATTCTTCAGGCCGAAAGAATAGAGTCAGTCCTTTTTAGCATCCCTCCAACAATCTTGAGCAGTCATCAACCAGGAAAGTAGCATCATAAATGCTAAAAGAGAAAAATATTTCTAGAAACAAAAAAGAATTCCATAGTGTCTACTAGTTGCAGAAACAATATACATTGAAGGAATAGTAAAGTAATTATTATGGACTTTAAGACAGAAAATATTTTTATGTTTCCTTTGGTTTCTCATTAAGAACCAAAGTATTGGGGGAAGAAATTCATAGGTAACAAAAATAATTCACTGATTCACATTTATTTATGTATTTATTTACTTTAGCACACAGAGTAAGAAAGCAGACTTTTTGGATTTTATTCCCCAGCCATCATCAATGGTTTTTTAAGTTAGCTAAAGGAAAGGCAATTCCTGGGAGAATTAAAATCTTACAAGTGAACACTCAAGACCAAATCAATCCATGGATATATATACTTTACTGTATCGCAACAAACACTCTTTCTGGCAAAAGCAGTTTTGACATAGGCAAGTCTTTTCTCCTTTATTCTATTAGAAAATTTTCTTTGTAGAGATTTGAATCTCAGAGGCCTGAAACAAAAGTGAAAGTCAACTTAATTCTTTGTATTTCTATCTTTTCTTTTTCCTTCTTTTCATCTCAACCACTAAATAGTTATGTTTTGTACACCAGGCTAGGTACCAGGTAACAAGAGATAAATAAGACACAATGCCTGCTGATAAGGGCTTTATCATCTAGTGGGAAAGATAAAAATAGATCAACAAAAAATAGAGTATCCTGGGCTTTTTGATAAAAGTAGGTACCTCTAGGGAAAGGGTAAGAAGCAGTTAGTTATAGGTAGGGGCATCTGACAAGTCTTCATGGATAAAATGATGATTGCAATGATGGTTATGAGCTTGTAGCCAACAGGTGGACAAAGTGAGAAGAGTATTTCAGATAAAAACAGCAGCACAAGAAAAGAGACTTGAAATGGTCGGTACGTGAAGAATGGTTTGAATAGTGTTGGTATGGCTAGAATATAGGATGTGCATGTGAGAATAAGAAAAAGAAGGCTACCACAGAGGTGAACTAAGACAAAGTTGAATAGCTCCGTTATTTTAGAAGTCTGGAGTTTCTACTACAGAAAACAGAAACCTACAGAACGTCCTGTTTTGTTTTGCTTTAGTAATAGCATTTTTGCAGCCATGTGGAAGGTGATTTGCACAGAGACCCATGCACATGGACGTGGAGAAGGAGAGGAACTGTTTTCACAATCCAGGCTGATAAAGATCTAGACAGCAGAACAGTTACAATAGTAATAAAGATAGAGGAATGAGCACAAAAAGGAAGGCAATTCAAGGGGTTGCCAAGAATTGTTTTTCCTATCTCCAACAAGATTAGAAGGCAATTGGCCAAAAAGCTCTACATCCTTATAATAATTGGTTGTGTATCAATGATCACTTAATTATGTAAAAGCTAAGAAAAGATTTTATCTGCAGTTCCTGTGTATGGCAGAGTGTCTATAGGCAGCATTTATTCTCTCTCTCTCTCTCTCTCTCTGTCACTTGGTCTTGTTTCTGTTTGTATCTAACAAATTTTATGCTGGGAAAGGGAGTTTGGACCACTTTGGGAAAAAGAAATTGATTTCTTTGTGTGTATATTTATTGACTCAAGAAACGTTTATAGGGTACCTGCACTGTGTCCCATATGAAAAGAAAATGACCCAACCCATGGCCTAGACTTGGAGATTTCATAGCACAATGGGGAGAGCATATAGTAACCACTACACTATCCTAATCTCCACAATGGAGGCATGTGTGAACTACAGAGGAACACAGAAGAAAGTAGATGCTTGAGGTCACATTTGGAGGTCACATGGGGGAAAGGGAGTCATATCAAATGAATATGCACTTTATATTCAAAATTTCAGAAAAATAAGGAGAACCTGGTATGTTGAAGGAAGAATCAATGGTTCAAAACAACTTGGGGAAAATGGTGAGAGATGAAACCATTTAAAGTAGGCAGGAGCTGGGTTATGGAGGGGCCTTCAAGATAAAATATTCAAAAATTATGACATGATCCAAATCGCATGAGCAGAGAGAAGGGAAGGAACTAACGTTAGTTAAGCATGTACTTAGTTCTGTGATGAATGCTTCAGGGGTAGTATTTCAGCATGATGCAGTAGGAAGAGCACAATTTTGAAACTGAACAAATTGGAGTTTAGATCCCAAATCTTATTAGTTTTTAGAGTTGGGTCAATTAAGGTATCCAAACGTCTATCATCTTCATAATGTTTTACACCTCACTTGCGTGGTTGTTATAAAGAACTGATGTTAGGTGCAAAGTGTATGACATGATAGGTATAGTCATATCCTTAGTACGAATAAACAATATTAGAGCTGAAATTCAAAGCTCTGCCTGATCCCAAAGAATGCACATGACACAGCTCTTAACCAGTCAGAATGTTGCAGTGCCTTGGACTGCTTCACTTAACAGTTGGTATGTGACTCATTCTGAATCCACCAAAGTTAACTCTGAAAATTACATGGAGATCTGGTCAAACAAACCTTTTTCTGGCAGATTTAGAGCACTGAGAAGGTGAATCTAGAGATCTTTGTCACTGTTTGCCACCAGGAAGCATGAACTAACTGGCCAAGAAGTCAAGCCAAAATAGGACACAGAGTCAGGAAAGTGACAGTAAGTCCTAGTTCAGCTGTACCTAAAGTTAGCTCTCACTATGTACTTTTTTGGTAAAGGAGCTAAATAACAATAATAACCGCAATAATAAAAATAACTTCCCTTTTGCTCTAGCCTGAATTGAAACAAGTTTTCAATCACTTTTATCCAAGAATACTGACTAATAAGGTTGGAATTAGTAATGTAGATGCTCTCTTTGGCACAGCAATAATGTAGGGATAGAGCGTTTGTCATCAGTAAGGGAAAGAACTAAACATTAGGCGGGAGAGACAGTTGATGTAGCTTGCTTGTTCTAGAAGATGAACGAAAATTTTAAAAATCTTAAAGGAGAAGTCACAGTAGCTAGAGTGGAAACAGTTAAGGAAGTATTTATTCCCAAGATGGGAGAGACTGGAGCGTGTTTCTAGCCTGCAGGAATGAGGCCAGTGGAAAGGAAAAGGCTGACAGTGCTGAGAAGAGAGGGGATAATTAATGGAGGAAAGTCCAGGCAGAGGCAGGAAGTGATGAATATTTCTGTTGCCATGAAATCTCTAGGAAGGTCTAGTGTCTGCTCAGATGGCCAATCAATTTGACTAAAAGTGTTCATTTTCTTTATTTAAAGAATTGTAACTTCTTCATGTGTAGTTATATTTTTTATGTCTACTCCAATCTCTATTTTCCTCAGTCATATGAAGTCTTATAATACCCCACTTTCCCCCCTCCCCCCCCACACAAAACACAAGCAAAACTAAATTAAACATTCCTATTTCAAACTGGTGGAGGTTTCCACAACCAAAGAATACCCAGGATAACTGAAGGCTTATCAACAGTCATCTTGCAGGTTTTTAGGTTTCCTCTACTTTTTTTGTCTGTAATTTTCACAAGCTGGTGCACAAAAACAATGGGAAAGAAGATTACGTCAAATGTATGAAAGAAATGGCAGAACTCCAATGGGAAAGACATGCCCTCCACATTTGGCAGGAGATGTGCAGGGAGGCAGTGGCTTTGTAAAGTGATGAGTCACACTTGAACAGAGGCTCTGGAAGGAATTAGTTCAAGAGAAGGCTGGAGAGCTCCCTGAAATGTATGAGTGCCTCGGGCCATTAGCAATATGTGTGTGATCATAGCAAGACAAAGGAAACCCTGAGGTCTTCAGTCCTTTTTTTTCTGGAACGAGCAGAGGAAAATATCCCTAGCTTTTCCTGTCTCTGGGCTGTGTAGAAAATCACAGCCCTTTTTCTATTCTAGTGAGAAAACAGTTCAGAAGCACTTTTTAGAAAACTTTCTCTTGACCCAAAGTATGTAATATAGATTTTAAATATGGTGACTAGATGACTCTGAAGGAAAGATTGATCTGCTCAAAGGTCACTGGGCCACACAATTAATGAGCTTAAGACAGACTGGGCAAGAGATGGATGAAAGAGAAGAAAACTGTTTGTTTAACTCTGAATCAATCAACAAAAAGCAAGCAAGCATCAGACTGGCAGCAAATGACTAGCATATGGACAAAGCCTCAAACAACCAGACAAAGAACAAAACCAAATTTACATTAAAAACGTACCTATTGAACAATGTAGTAAATATCAACTGCCATGTGTCAGGAGTCAAAATTTCCCAAATCCAGGGCTAGCAAACTGCTCAGTATTTAATATCTTAAGCAGGGATGGATTACCTTTCTGCAATAATATTGAAAATAACTATAAATATGTATAGACATAAATTACAGCTATTCTTCTAATCCTGTTTATGGTATCACTTCATGGTAATCCTACAACTTTGAAGGACAACAGTAAAATTTCAGTTCTATAACAATGAATCACAATTTGAGCTTGTGATGTGGAATAATATGACTCATTGTTAAACTCTTGAATGTTCAGATATGACCAGAGAATGAAAAGAGGTTAGGCTTTCATAGGCTGAATTATCGAGTACGACCTAAATCCCCACAAATTGGTTTTTAAGTGAAGTGCCATGAAATCAATAAAATGTCCCAGTAGATAATGCAATTGAATTCATCAATTGGTTCATAAGTGGAGTGCTTTGTTTCTAAAGCATTAAATGATAGATCAAGGAACAGAGTATTGGTTCCAGGCCTTCTAAAATGGATGCAAAACTGTTGGTGTAGAGGCACTTGTGCAATATTGTCAGAAGACAGCCTCAGAGTGTACCAAAACATCAGCTAATTTCTAGCTGTTATAATATAAAGCTTTTTTTTTCATTTCAAAAAACCAGAAGTACTTGAAATGAAAGGGGAGAGAGAATCCTTCTAGTTCTGGGAACTTTGAGTGAAGGCACAAAGTCTGTACAGCCCAACTGTGATACAATGACTTAAACATTTTATTATTCCACTTGTATTTGCTTGGGAGAGTATCCTTGACCCTAGATTAATGTAGACTAAAATTGAAATTTCCACAAACTGTAAACATCTCACCATGTGACTAGAATGATGTCAGTAGAGCAGGTGATCTGAGGCTTTTGGTGACCTCTGAGGCAATGTCCTCTAACAGCAGTGGTGAGGGGGCTTTTTTGGCTTTGACTTTTAAAAATTGCCAGAGAAGACTATTCGTTGTCTCTTGACCTTTGAAAGGAGCTGGAAGTTGTAGGTACGTGAGAGTTGATTGTCTCCATTCCCCCGTGCGTGAAAATTCTTGGCGCTCTGCCTGGTTTACTTTACAGTTAGTATTACCTCATTATTCTTATTTTCTTCTGGTGTTCTGCCTTGAAGAGCTCTTCCTGAATGTGATTTTTCTGTCTCTCCCTCCAGAGTTGACCATGCAAAAATCTAATAAAGACTGCCAAAGCACTGCCCTCGAGGATGTGATTATAGTGACTTCTACCTAGGTATCACAGTCCATTATTAATGTAGTACTTCTGAAGAGGCCTTTTGAAAGAGTCTGATCTGATATGTTTTCCCATTCTATGATTGAAAATCTGAGGTATATTTTAAAAATGGAGGAAAGTAGCAATTATAATGGTTAGGCACCAAAATATTGCAGTAAATAAAAAGAACTGAGAACAGCATCTATCCTGTGCCCAATTCTGTAATAGGTACTAGAATACGTCTGCTCAAATCCTCAGATTAGCTTTCTAAATTAAATGACAGTTTGTTTCTATTTGCTCATAAGTCCAAGGGCTAGGATTTAACTTCAAGCTCCTCTCCTTCCAAAGTTTGGTCTTTGTCACATCACACAGTGTTTTTTTCCCAATTGAAATAATACTTTTATAAATGACTATTTACATTGAATAGTAAATTTTATTAACTGTCCTCACAAAAATCTTTTGTACTTAGTAGAGATAATTAACTTTTTCTTACAGATGAAGAAACTGAGGTAAATTTAGAAGAAGCTGAGGTCAGGGGAGACTCTCCTTTCTACTACAAAGATTAATTACATTATAGGAAATAGGATTAAGGTCTTGTGTGTCAAAATGCTGTTGCATTTACATTAGATCACATCATCTATTTGGGGGTACTTATTTGGGGATAGAACCAAAGCAGTTAAGGTCAATAATATATGTATCAGGATTTCCATAAATAACCACATAATTTTACTCAGGCTGTAGGTAAGAAGTGCTACCGCACAGTGTGTGAAAAAATGGAATCATAAGTACCCTTACAACAAGAACACTATATCCCCAACAATTAGCACAGTGCCTGGAAAATAGTGTGTATTTAATAAATTGTTGCTTGAGTTAATGGAGAATAACTGAATAGCATTGACAAATTAAGAGAGAGCTTATTTAGATGCCTGGGTGGTTCAGTAGGTTAAACATCTGACTCTTGATTTCGGCTCAGGACATGATTTGATAGTTGAGATTGAGCTGTGCATTGGGCCCTATGCTGAATTGGAAACTGTTGGGGATTCTTTCTCTCTCTCCTCCCCCCCACCCAACTTGTGCTCAAGTGTTCATGCCCTCTCTCTCTTTCTTTCTCTCAAAATAAATAAATGTTTGGAAAAGAGACAGCACTCGCTAGTGAGGACAAACATAAAAAATAGACAGCATTGGTTTGTAGGTGTGACTGTAAAGCTGCAACTTTTTAGCTTGTTGGTAAGACCCACTGGTAAAAAAGAGAGAGAATACCTCTTCTCAAAAGGCTTCACTGGGAAAATGTGTTCTGAGGAATGTTGATTAATTTGAATATGTATATCACCAAATTCATCTACACATGGAAAATTCCACTAAGCTTACCAATGAGGTATCTTTTTTTTGGATGCACCCAGAATGACTTTATACTCCTAAGAATTTGTTAGTTCTTTTGATCAATAATCAAACAAAACCTTTTGAGTGCCTACGGTGTCATGGTCCTCGGTAGTGGAGGTACAGCAGTCAACAAACTGGAGAAAAATTCTTCCTTATATATCTTACATTCTAGGGTAGGAAGAGAAAATAAACAAAATGTTTAAATATATACTCTGTCAAATGAGGATAACAATAATAAATAAAAATAAAACAGGATGTGAAGTGCTTGTGTGAGTGTGTGCATGTGTGTTCATGACCAAGCGCAATTTAAAATACAGGGAGGTAGGAGACCTCACACATAAGATGATATCTAATCAAAGAGATGAAGGAGGTAAGAGAGATATAGGTACTTAGGAGGTGAGAAAAACCTTATTGAAAATGGGCTTATAAGTACAAAGTCCCAAAGGCTGGTATGTGCCTGTACTGTTAGAAGGAAGAGGGCTGGTGTCAGGACAGGGAGCAGGAACACAATAAAGCAGAGGAAGATGGGTATTACATAGTGCCTTAGAGATTATACTGAAGGCTCAAAATCTTCTCTGCATAGGAAACTATTTGTGGGCTTTGAGCAGAACAACATGATTTAATTTATGCTTTACAAGGATTACTCTGATTGCTTCGGGTATTATGAACAGACCAGGGACAAATGTGGAAGCTATTGAAGGGATCCAGGGGAGAGATGATTATGGTTTGCTGAGATATTAACAGCGAAGTGGTAACAAGTGGCCATAATCTGGATATGGATTTGAAGGCAGAATTGCTAAGGCTTGTCAAGGAACTGGATATGGGGTGGAAGAGAAAGAGAGCTGTCTAAGATAACACAGAGGTTTTTGTCCTGAGCACCAGGAAGGATTGTGTTACAATTTACTCAGATAGGGAAGGACTATAGGGTGAGGAGGTTCCAGAGATGGGGGATTCAGTTTGCAGTTGGATGTATGAGGCTGGGGCTCAGAAGAGATGTCTGGCATGATGCAGAGATTGGAGAGTCATCAACTTCTAGATGGTATTTAAAGATCTGAGAGTGAATAAACTCATCTGAGGATGTACTGTTGATAGATAAAAGGAGGAGTCCAAAGAATAAGTCATTTTGTGATTGAGCATAAATAAAAGACTGAGCATACTCCTGTGTGTATTGCAACATTATTCACAATAGCCAAGTTCTGGAAACAATCTAAGTGTCCATCATTGGATGAATGGATAAAGAAGATATGATCATATGTATCATATATATGTCACATCATGTATGTATCACATCACACACACACGATGAAATATTATTCAGCCACAAGAAGGAAGGAAATACTGCCTTTTACAACATGGATATGTCCTCAATAAGCCAGAGAGAGAAAGACAAATACTACAAAGCATCATTTATGTAGAATCTTTTTTTTTATTTAAAAAAAATTTTTTAATGTTTTATTTATTTCTGAGAGAGACAGAGACAGCGTGAGCAGGGGAGAGTCAGAGAGAAGGAGACACAGAATCTGAAACAGGCTTCAGGCTCTGAGCTGTCAGCACAGAGCCTGATGAGGGGCTTGAACCCATGAACCGTGAGATCATGACCCGAGCCGAAGTCGGACACTTAACCGACTGAGCCACCTGGGCTCCCCATTTATGTAGAATCTTAAAATGGAAACAAACAAAGAAGCCCAAAGTCATAGAAACAAGGTAGAAAAGCAGGGAATGGGGCCTGAGGGAAATAGGCAGAAGAGGAGGATAAGGACTTAGAGCATCCAGTGATGTAGGGGAAAAAGCAGGAGATTTGATCTCTGAGAACTGTGTAATAAAACTGTTCTAAGGAGGATTAATCAATGGTTCCAAGTTTTGCTTGAAAACCGTGAAAGATGAGAATAGAGAACTCTTCATGAGTTTTAATAATGGGAGATTGATTATTCATGACCTCATCAAGAGCTGTTCCAATGTAGCAGACGAGTCCCAAAAAATTGGATTGGAGTGGAGTGGATTGAATTGGATTAAATAGACAATGAAGGTGAGGAATTGAAGGCAAAGACAAATATACACTTATACATTTCATTAAGTGCAGAGAATTGTGGAGGACAGGGATGACCAGATAAGGAGAGGACTGGGTTGCATACTCTGATGGCATGGAAATCTACTTGCAGTGAACTTAGGGAAGAGAGAGGGAGGAAAGATAGGAAGTGTCAACAGGAAGAACACCCAGCAGTCTCCATACCTAGAGATAGTAGGATGTAGGAGAGAAACTATCCATCTTACTAGGGGGCTGATTGGGAATCTGTGCCATAAGGAAAGAGGCATTTTTAAGTTGGAGTATAAAAAGGTGAAGGGAACCTTGAGTGATGTCTTTGAAGACATGGGGTATTTTCCTGGTGACTGATCCTTTAGCCTAGAAGGCTTAGAGTAATAGATTCAGAAATTAGAGAATGGCAGAAGATGAGGTTAGGTTAGGAGATACACAGAGACATATGTGTTTGAAGTCTCAGAGATGGGTAATAACCTAGGAGTCAAGGACTCCTTGTGACTGATAGAAACAAAAATAATAGATATAAATTTAATAGAATTAAATTTGATTGTCTTAAAGCAAATTTTAGAGATAGCATTGTGAGGTTATAGATGAGGTTAAAGGAGATGGAAGTATTGTTCATGATATCTGTAAATGCCAAGTATTTCCTGGGTGTTTTGTTACATGATATCTGTAAATGCCAAATATTTCCTTCTATTTCTGGGTAGCATATTTTTAGGCCTTTCCCAGACTCTGATCTTATACTGTGCTATAACAGTCACTAAATAATTATCTGTTGAAGAAAAGAGTATAAGAGTGAATACATGATTCCAGATGATAAAATGCTGAATGAGACTTCATTCTACATGAGATGTAGTAGCTTGTGGTAGACTGCTATTTAGAACTAGAAAGCCCAGGTAAAATGATAATCTGTCTGATAACATCACAGGCTGCTGAGGAAATAGACACCAAGGACACTGAATTGGGAGGCTGAGATTTGGAATATGTGACTGATTTTCTCTTCAGTCATGTGGCTGATTTTCTCCTCAGGACAGTTCCTAGATTCTGAGGCTGCATGGGTTAAAGACAGCAAACCGGTATTCAATGTCCAATAGTTCTTGAAAAGTCTGGTGATTCCTTCATTTTGGGGCATACAGTCACCTGAGTGAATAACCATTGATCCCTTTGGGAAAGTATTAATGATACTGCCACAGTATATACTTCCACGGTGTTACAATGTCCTTCTTCCTAGGGCTCCCTATGTTCCAAACAGGAAAATTGGCTTAGTTCTGATAACCAAGCAGAGAGCTGTGATATTTTCTTGGGGCAATTTCCCTCATCTTCCTACCCCTCTATTCTTGCTCTTTTGTTTCTGCTATTATTTATTATTGATTTTGAGCAGAATCTTGGCAGGCTACCCACCTCTCTTTCTCATGGGAACCCCATCTTCCATTAATCATTTACACTGTTCCCTGTGGGTCAAGCCTACTGGGCTCTTTCTCAGCTTGCTCTCTGACCTTTCTGGTATTATAATCATTGCAGTCTCATCTTAATGCCTTTCTTGTTCCCTTCAGTTTTGGCTGATTTGGTTGCTCTCTGATGCTATCATTTGGTTTTTGTTTGTATTTTATTAAGCTTTTTGAGTTATTCTCGATGGCAAACATAGTCTGATAGCAGCAATTTAGTCATAGTTGAATCACAGCATATTTAAATGCTACAAATTAAGAAATACCCTTTGCCCCTGGGAGACCCGCTCCTCTTTAGCTCTTAACTTTCAAGTCCACCCATACAGAAGCAAATTAACTTTTTTTTTTAATATTTTTATTTATTTCTAGGAGAGAGAGAGACAGCGTGAGCAGGGGAGGGTCAGAGAGAGAGGGAGACACAGACTCTGAAATAGGCTCCAGGCTCTGAGCTGGCAGTCAGCACAGAGCCCGACGCAGGGCTCGAACCCACGAGCCGCGAGATCATGACCTAAGCGAAAGTCGGACGCTAAACCGACTAAGCCACTCAGGCGCCCCAGAAGCAAATTAACTTTTATTCCTAAAGAGAAAAATGCATTCCCTACAATATTTTTCTCATCATTGTCTCATGTCCCTGCTATACTGTACTTATTTTTATCTTGTAATAAGATAGACCTTGGCAGTTTAGAAGTATGGTCTTTCAGATTTCTGTGTTTGAGGCAAGGCATCAAGTGTAATATTTTAAAACATTAATAAAACTATATGTTTGTATGTTGAGAAGGAAGCTGGCAGAAGGGTTCTGGAAACAGCTGGTTCCTTAGCTACTGTCTTCCTAGGAAAATCTGAGGGTAAACTAACATTTTAATTGAAACTATGACTTTCATTACATCAAAGCTATTTATCTTACTCCTTTTCTTGAATGAAAAATGGCATGAATTATATTAGCAAATATTTCAGAAAAGAAAAGCCTCAAAGAGATAAGGTATACTTGAAGTCTTTTTGAATGCGTGATTTAAAAAGCAAACTATTCTATTTGTACAGTTAACATCACATTGCATTTCTGCAAATCTGAACTCTAGTTTTTAGAGTTAAAAAGTATTTGTTGTGAATATGTGTTTTAGGTACTCAAATAGTTGTTCCGTTCTTTATTATATGCATGTGCTTTTTAAAGCTTATCTTTCTTGGCAATTTATTAATTATTGTTACTGATTGATCGATCATTTATTGCTTTACAATTGCTATCCTTTCTATTTCCCATAGGAAAGAGTATATATTAAGCATTATAACTTTCAGGATAACAATGAGAAATTACTTAACATATGTCAAATTTCTTTTAAAACTATGAATTCCTAATAGCAATAGCTATCACTTGTAATATGTTTGTAATCCGCACAGCAATTCTATCATATGAATCTTGTTCTCGTTTCCTAGATGTAGAAATTAAAAGTCAGAGTTTAATACCAGCTTAAGGTTACATTAAGATCAGTGAAAGAGTCAGGAGGTAAAACCAATTTGTAATGTACACACACAGCAGCTCCTGGTTATTTAATCAAGCACTAATCTAGATTCTTCTAGAGTCTAGAATTCTGTGAAGGAATTTTTCAGTTATGATCAAAGCTGCTAATCTCTTAAATTGATCACATGGGAGATTATCTGGTATAGGCCTGAATCAATCCATTGGAAATCCTAAACATGCTCAAGTGTTCTCTGAATTAAGAGCTGCCTACCTCTGGTCATCACAAGCTTTTACTCCTGTCCCTGGGGTTCCGGTTGGCTCATGACATTCTTTTCCTGATGGCTTTCCCAACAGGCCTCCCACTTGCGTAGCCAGAGCCCACAATTACATAAATGAAAACGCATATATTTGCTTATAGATATAATCTCCCATGGGTTTGCGTCTTTGGTTGAACCTTGTCTAATACTCTTGCCTTCACTGCAAATCTCATGCTTGAGTCTGAACTTTGTTCAAATTCAGAATGGAACATGGGGAGGAAACAGTGAATTTAAGAACAGGGTGGAGAGAGTGAAGAGCCCAGGGTAGAGTCTTTATTATTGTATCTTTACGCCTTGATGTTGAAACACAGTTTTTACAAAGAATTCTTTTCCTGTCATTTGACTGACTCATGTTCAAGAACTTTTGACATCATTTCTAAAATTACATGGTATTAAGTAAATATAACTAGTAGCTATCAGTATCTAATTAGTAACACTAGGAGTTATGACATATCAACATTTTTCAGTATAAACCTTGAGTTTGAATCTAGAAGTTGTGGATGATAGGGAAAAAGTTTTCTGCTCTTAAATGTGTAAATGAGAATTCTCCACAGATTTGTGTAAACAGTACTTTTCTGCAGAGCATTCTCTTATAACCTGCTCAACAGTATCCAAGCAAAACAAATTTCTCTTTTAATGAATGCTCAAATACAAAATACCTTTAAAAAATACTTTTATGGACTCATTGTTTGTGTTTGCCCTAAATTTATATATTGAAGCACTAACCCCCCAGTGTGTTTGTATAAGGAGTTGGAGCCTTTAAAGGAAGTAATTAGGGCTTCATTCTTTTTTATTTATTTTGAGAAAGAGAAGGAGCTTGTGCATGTGTGCAAGTGGCCGGAGCTAAAATCAAGAGCCCAGAGGCTTAACTGACCGAGCCACCCAGGCATCCAAGGGCTTCATTCTTATGACCTCATTCAATCTTAATCCTACTGGATTTATTATAAGAAAAAGAAGAGAGACCAGAATGCTCTCTCTTTCTCCACCAGTGGACAAGGAAGAGGTCATGTGAGCCCACGGTGAGATGGCGGCCACCTGGAAGCTAAGAAGAAGGGCTTCAGAATAAAACCTACCCTGCTGGCACCTTGATGTTGGGCTTTATGTCCTCCACACCTGTGAGAAATAAATTTCTGTTGTTTAAGCTACCCAGTCTGTGGTATCTTGACTGCATTGCAAGCAGGTAAGAAAAATACTAAACCTAAAAGATAACATTTTAGGGATGCCTGAATGGTTCAGTCTGTTAAGTGTCCGACTTGGGTTCAAGTCATGATCTCACAGTTCATGAGTTCCATCCCCGCATCAGGCTCTGTGCTGACAGCTCAGCGCCTAGAGCCTGCTTTGAATTCTGTGTCTCCCTCTCTCTCTGCCCCTCCCTTGCGTGTTCTCTGTCTCTCTCTGTCTCTCAAAAATAAATTTAAACAATAAAAAATAAATTTAAAAAAGGATAACATTTTACTAAAATTAAGTACATATAATTTATTAAATATCTCCAAAAAACATATACTACAAAAAGTTTCTTAAACTTTTTAATTTTCTTAGGCCCATAATTTTAAGCTATATTAAACAGCAGACATGCAGACAATGTAGTAATCATAATAAGTTTTGGAGAAAAAAAAATAGTAGATTTGGGGGCACCTGCATGGCTCAGTCTGTTGAGGTTCCAGCTCTTGATCTCATCTCAGGTCATGGGATCTCAGAGTTCATGGGATCAATCCACATCCAAAATACAATTTTAAAATAGTTTAAAAATTTTTCAAAGTGATTAACCATCATAACTATAAAGTTATAAAGATAAAAGCCTTACTAAGTTTAAGTATATGAAATTAGAGTATAATCAAATAACAGATGAACCATTTAAATGCCAACTAAAAGTTTAAAAAATAGGGGTGGCTGGGTGGCTCAGTTGGTTAAGCATCTGACTCTTGATTTTAGCTCAGGTCATGATCTCACAATTCCTGCAATCAAGCCCTATGTTGGGTTGTGCACAGACAACACACAGTCTGCTTGGGATTCTCTCTCTCTCTCTCTCTCTCTCTCTCTCTCTGCCCCTTCCCCACTTGCTCTATCTCTTAGAAATAAATAAACATTTTTAAAAAACTTTTTTTAAAAAAATTATTTCTGAGAGACAGAGACAGTGTGAGCAGGGGAGGGTCAGAGAAAGAGGTAGACACAGAATCCGAAGCAGGCTCCAGGCTCTGAGCTGTCAGCACAGAGCCCAATGCAGGGCTTGAACCCACGAGCTGTGAGATCATGACCTGAGCCAAAGTCGACGCCCAACCGACTGAGCCACCCAGGCACCCCAATGTTTTTTTTTTTAATTTATAAAAATAACTTTAAAAAGTATTTTAAGTATCCAAAGTGCTCTTCATAAATTATATTAAAAAATTAATAATGGTTATACATGGATTATAATGGTGATATCTAGATCTCATATATAATTAATTACATAAGATATATGACTTATTTTTTCTAATTATCTTTAGAGCAGTCTTTGAAAGACTTTTGGAGGAAATCTGATTTTTTAGTGAACTATTTAAGTGAAGGGAATTATATATCTAGAGAACATTTGTATCTCAGCATTACAAAATATATCACGTTTATAGCCATTAAATGTGAAGCCAGGCAAATTGTCAAACAAAAGTCCTAGAGACAAAGTGAAATAATTTCCTTTACCTATAGTTTGTGAATAGGTTAAAATTTAATATTTTCTTATAGAATACTCCATAAGAATTCACATAGGCATGTATATAGATTATTTGTTTACTAAATAACCTATGTATAATATATATTTAAAATATAAGGTACATATTATATATATTTTTCTTTTTCTTAATCCTCATTACCTATTTAATCCATCCCTCCAGCCCTTTCCCTCGGGTAACCATCAGTTTGTTCTCCATAATTCAGAGTCTGTTTCTTAATTTGTTTCTCTCTCTTTTTCCCCTTTGTTTGTGTGTTTCTTAAATTCCACATGAGTGAAATCATATGATATTTATCTTTCTCTGAATGATTTCACTAAGCATTATACTCTAGCTCCATCCATGTCATTGCAAATGGCAAGATTTCATTCTTTGTGAGTGAATACATATATATGTGTATATATATATATGTGTGTGTGCACACACATACACACATATACATATTAATTCTTCCTTGCCCATTAGTTGATTGATATTTGAGCTGTTTGCATAATTTGGCTATTGTAGATAAGGCAGCTATAAACATTGGGGTGCATGTATCTCTTTGAACTAGGATTTTTATATTCTTTGGGTAAATACCTTGTAGTGCAATTGCTTGATCATAAGGTAATTCTATTTTTTACTTTCTGAGGAGCCTCCATACTGTTTTTCTAGAGTGGCTGCACTAGTTTACATTCCCACCAACAGTGCAAAAGGGTTCCCCTTTCTCCCTATCCTTGCCAACACCTATTGTTTCTTGTAATGTTGATTTTAGCCATTCTGACAGGTGTGAGGTGATATCTCATTGCAGTTTGGACTTGCATTTCCCTAATGATGAGTAATGTTGAGCATGTTTTCATGTGTCTGTTGGCTATCTTTGTGTCTTCTTTAGAAAAATGTCATTATTTCTTCTCATTTTTAATTGAATTCTTTCTCTTTTGAGTGTTGAGTTTTATAAGTTCTTTATATATTTTGGATACTAACTCTTTATCAGATATGTCATTTGCAAATATCTTCCCCCATTCCATAGGCTGTGTTTTAGTTTTGTTGATTATTTCCCTCACTATGCAGAAGGATTTTTATTTTGATGTAATCCTGATAGTTTATTTTTGCTCTTGTTTCCCTTGCCCCAGGAGATGTATCTAGAAAGAAGTTGCTATAGCCTAAGTCAAAGAACTTACTCCCTGTGTTCTCTGCTAGGATTTTGATGGTTTTCTGTCTCACATTTAGGTCTTACTTCCATTTTGACTTTATTTTTATGTATGGTGTGACAAAATGGTCCAGTTTCATTCTTCTGCATGTTGCCATCCAATTTTCCCATCACCATTTGTTGAAAAGACTGCCTTTTTCCCATTGTATATTCTTTCCTGCTTTGTTGAAGATTAGTTGACCATATAGTTGAGTTTATTTCTGGGTTCTCTGTTCTGTTCCATTGATCTATGTGTCTTGTTTTTGTGCTAAGTACCATACTGTTTTGATTACAATAACTTTGTAATATCACTTGAAGTCTGGAATTGTGATGCCTCCAGCTTTGCTTTTCTTTTTCAAAGTTACTCTGGCCATTTGGGGTCTTTTGTGGTTCCATATAAATTTTAGGATTGTTTGGTGTGGCTCTGTGAAGAATGCTGATGGTGTTTAGATAGAGAAAGTGTAGATTGCTTTGAGTAGTATAGACATTTTAACAATATTTGTTCTCCCAATCCATGAGCATGGGATATCTTTCCATTTCTTTGTGTCATTGCTTTCACCAGTGTTTTATAGTTTTCAGAGTACATTTCTTTGACCTCGTTGGTTAAGTTTGTTTCTACATATCTTATTATTTTGGGTTCAATCTGAAGTAGGATTGTTTCTTAATATCTCTTTATGCTGCCTCATTATTGCTGTTTAGACATGCAACAGATTTTCGTACATTGATTTTGTTTCCTGTGACTACTGAATTCATTTATCAATTCTGGCAGTTTTTGGTGGACTCTTTCTTTCCTTTCTTTCTTTTTTTCACTCATTCTTTCTTTGTTTTCTTTCTTTCTTTCCTTTTAATTTTTGAAAGAGAATGTGTGTGAGCAGGGGAGAGGGGTGGGAGGGTGAGAGAGAGAGAGAGAATTGACATGGGGCTCAATTATGACCTGAGCTGAAATCAAGAGTGTAACCACATGTGCCTCAGGTTTTCTAGATAGAATATTATGTGTTCTGCAAATAGTTAAAATATTACTTCTTACCAATGTGGATGCCTTTTATTTCTTTTTGTGGTCTGATTGCTGTGGCTAGGACTTCCAATATGGTGTTAAATAAAAGTTGTGAGAGTGAACATCCTTACTTGTTTCTGACCTTGAGGGAAAGACTCTCAGATTTTCCCCATTAAGGATGCTTTAGCATGGCCTTTAGGTTTCCTCTTAACCTACTTTGCTGAGGATTTTTATCATGAATGTATGGCCTTTCTGTTTCCTCTAAATGTACTTTGCTGAGGGTTTTTTTTTATCATGAATGTATGTCAAATGCTCTTTGTGTTTTTATTGAAACAATTGAATGGTTCTTATGATGTGTTGTATCATATTGATTGATTTGCAAATATTGAAACCACCTTTGCAAGCCAGCAATAAATTCCACTTGATCATGGTGAGTGATTTTTTTAATGTTACCATTGAATTTGGTTTGCTAGTATTTTGTTAAATGCATAATAATATTAAATATTTTATTAAATGCATATTAATATATTTAAATTAAAATACATATGTATATTTAATATAGAAACTTATAACGCATATTTATATAATATATATAAAAATCCACAATTATGCATTATTGTATCAACCCTTCTGTTTTAAAATATAGTTTTCAAAATATAGTTTTAAAGGTTAAACACATGATTTCCATATGAAAATGAGCACATCAAAGATTTATTTAAGACATTAATGAGCAAACAGGAGGGTGAAGTTGTTTCCAAAAAATGTTTTGACGAAACAGAAGTATGAATAGTGATAGTAAAAGAATCATGAGAAAGGAGTATGAAAGAGCTGAATTATGTGAATTTATGTGATGAAAAAAAAGGTAACCTTGGGCTTCAGACCCATTTGCATCTCTGCAGGGTGCACCTGTTAGTGCTTCAGTATGACAGTCTCTCCTTGTAATCCTAAATAAACTCTAGAGATTATTTTTGATTAAAAAACAAAAAGTTAGTCACAATGTTTTGGCCAGTTACAGAGATTTAGCAAACAGTATTCATAGTTTCCTAACAATATGCTCCACAATTTTTGGTTTGCTTTGATTGAGCTTTAAATACCTCTTATGTGTTGTTCTATTCTGTGGAAGAAAAGAAAAAAAATATCTTCATTACCTTTAGTACCTCTGTATTTGTATGGATTCTACTTCTGCAATGTTCATAAAATCTGCTAAAGTGTTCTGACCATTGATGAATTAATTGATGTATTATACTGCCTATCAGGCTGTGGTCTTGAATGCCACAAAAGGTATAAGACCCATGTTCTGGGGGCAATGGACTTTGGTTCCAGGCCCAGATTATAACATTTGTTCCTTAGTGGGCTTTTAGTTCTGATTACATTGGATTTATTCTCCAGTAGGCCATGGTCTTGGCAGCACAATTGATTTCTGCAATGATATTCTAATTAAATATATATATATATATATTCCTACAAACCTATGAAAATAATTATGTTGCCATTAAAATGAAAGATTCAATCAAATATTTTTTCTGAAGTATGAGAAACAGTCTTATGGATATTTTATTTCAGTCTGTAAAACATAAGTCTAAAAAAACTGAGCATTGGAGCTAGAGGAAGGCAAAGAGGCTTTTTCATATACCCATCAAAAATATCAATATTCCAGGTGTGCCTGAGTGGCTGTCAGTTAAGCATCTGACTTTTGGTCTTAGCTCAGGTCATGATCCCACAGTTCATGAGTTAAGCCCTATATTGTGCTCTGCATTGATCTCACAGTTCATGAGTTTGAGCCCTACAGTGTGGAGTCTACTTGGGATTCTGCCTCTACCCTCTCTATCTCTCCTCTGTTGGCACACTTTGTCTTTCTCTCAAAATAAAAAAATAAAATTAAAAAAAGTCAATATTCCAAACAAAACACGTATAACCACACAAATAGATTCCTTCAGCCATTCATTCAGTTCTGTGTATGTAATTAAATATTAAAGAAAGGTAATATTCTCTATTGAGACAGATGCATAACTATATCACAAGGATTTGATTGATTAGTTTTTCCCCGGAGGGTTGAGTAGCCGCAAGATGATTGAACTTTCTTTTTTAATAAAAAGAGAGAGGCACCTGTCTCTCCACCTCCCCTCCTTAGAGCGTCTCCCTGAAACATGCCTGAAACATGGCTTGATAAAAGGCTGAACATTTTGATCTGGCAATGCAAAGCCTTAGTTCTTCTGACTACGGGACCTGCAAACACTTTCAGAATTAGCTCAGGATTTTCTCATAGATTTTCAGGGGGTGATCTCACAGGTGTATTATTTTTTCTCCTAAGAAGATTTGAGAAGTTGTAATTGTTCTTTTTCCACTTAAGTGTATAAAGGTGTGTGAAATTCTGTCCAACCTTGTAGACACTTTCAGGCTACCTTTACATGCATGTAAATTTAAAATCATTACTGACTAGGAAATGTTTTCTCTGTTTCTTCAGTACTGGCATGGAAGGTGTTTTATTGGTTTCCTGACAATTGGCAGGAATTGTGACATTACCTTATGAGGTATAAGATGTTTCTTGCTAACAAGGTAGTCTACCATAGTTTCATGGATGCCGGCAGAACCCACAACACTTGGGTCAGAGACAAGGGACTGTTTATTACTCATAGCAATGCAAGCAGCATGATTGTCATGTTCACATCAGTTGTCCTTGCCTACCGCTTTCTCGAGGGGCCAGGTGGACACTGCTCACATCTGAAGAACACGGAATTTAAGAAACCCAAATCTTTTATAATAGGTTCCAAGGAAATATATGAAATTTACTTGAGGTGAGCATTAACTCTATTATACTGGCTTCTAAACAAACGTCTCCCCAGCTGTGGAGGAAAACACTGTCTTCCAAGTCTGTTTGCTATTAAGATATCCTTAGAAAGATAATCCAGAACAAGGGTAGCCGGTGTTTATGCTTATAAGATGTAGAAATGAAAGAGACCCTTGGAGACTTGTCTTCCAATGAAGGTGAGAAAATATTCTTCACGGTAGGACATTGCAAATGTCTAGAACCTTCATGCAGAGTGTACATTCTCTAAAATATATTTATATTAAAGCAATTGATTTACACAAAAATAACTGGTATCCAATATTTTAGTATTCTAACTTTGAAATTCTCTTGGAATGGATTGCACAAATAGACCTCTAAGTAGACAAATTTTAAAAAGACTTTATGGGACTAATACTAGTTTTTCTGACTAGTAAACCACTGTATGATGCTTAGGAGGCTCAGATTAACTAGCCCCTTCTAGAGAAAACATCTGAATATTCTAAAAATAGTTTTTATAGTTTTATTGTATACTGATAGAGTCAGGGAAATTATGGAGTTTTAATCGAGAATTATTATATTGGTCTGATTTGTTCAAGATTCACCTTATTTACATAAACTTAATTATTGATAAAGAAAAATGACCCAAAGCTAATAGTTTTAGTGAGAAAGGTTTTTTTTTCCCTCTCAAAAAGCACATTAAAAATTTAGATTTGTGTCTTTATATTCTGGGAATATTAGAATTCCATCCTTGATGACTAGTTTCTTTATGATAACAGACCTTATTTATTTTTAGAGAATTTCTACTTCCCCTGGAGTAGAAAAAATATGTTACACTCACACAATGAGAAGTAAAGGCTTTTCTCAGTTATAGATTCAGATACACAGACTTTGCAGCTTTCCTTTACAACTTGCGACATGGGTCAAAATTCAGCACAACACACACAAATCACTGGTTCAGGTCCCAAAGTACTGTTCTTTTTTTCAATGAGCATGAAATATTTTCTTAGTTGATTTGAATTCACAAATAAATGAACAAAAGAGACCAGGAACTGAGATAATCTGTTCTCTATTACCTATAAGAGAACAAATCTGTGTCTACATATTACAGATCATTAAATGGTTAGATCATGAAAACAGAAATTCATTTTTTGCTGTCCTGTCAAAATCAGAAGCAAAACCTAATTTAGTCAAGAAGTAGAAAATAAAACCATATAAGAAGAAATTCAAATCATAAAGAAATAAGTCAATAAAGTTAATTGCTGCTTGACATTCTTTATAAGAGGCAAGACAATATGTACTTTGCTTTAAATATGAGGTGCATTTCTTTGGAAACTCAGTCTAATTGGTTTGAGAAGATGGATCCACTTGGACATCTTGGTGAAATCTCCAAAACTCTCATAGTTTTTAGAACTTCAAAATATGACTCATATAAAAGGAACACATCAACGATTTATTAACTAGTGCCCAAGATTGAGAGGAACTTGGGTTAAAAAAAAAATATATATATATATATAGTAAATGTATACATGCATAAATGTATACATGCACATATACACACACATACACACGTATAATCAATTACACATATAAGAGTATTCATGATGACCAAATGAAGAATGATGGGATAAAGTAGTGATATTACACACAAAATAGGTATTATGGTTAATTTTATCAACTTGACTGGGCTGGAGACACCCAGATATTTGCTTCAACATTGTTTCTGCTTGTGTCTTTGAGGGTGTGTGTAGGTGTCTGCTGCCACTTCAGCAGAGGAAGATTTTAATAATCATGTGGATAGAAGGAATTGCTCTGTGGATACCAGTCAGCCTCTTTTCTCATTCGCCCTGCCATTGTCCAATGGGCTCATAAACAAAGTGGCCATGGTGGCAAAAATGGAGGTTACCCATGGGGTCTGCACCATGGAAATCTACCATCACAAATTGTGCGAGGGACAGTGTTTCATTCTTGCTAGAAGAGATGCTTTCCCTGGATGTGGATCTGACTGCTCTCACACGTGGTTTTGCCAAACCTACCATCCATGTACTTACAGAATGTTGTATGTACAGTTAGGTGCTCTACAAAGCATCATTTCTGATCAAGGAATTCACTTCACGGCCCAAGAAGTGTGGCAGTGGGCTCATGCTCCTGGAATTCCTTGATCTTACCGTATTCCCTATTATCCTGAAGCTGCTGGCTCGATAGAACAGTGGAATGGCCTCTTGAAGACTCAGTTGCAGTGCCTGCTAGGTGGCAATACTTTGCAAGGCCAGGGTGAGGTTCTCTGGCAAGTATATATACTCTACATCAGTGCCCAATACATGGTGCTATTTCTCCGATTGACAAGAATCAAGGGGTTGAAATGAGAGTGGCACCACTATTAACCCTAGTTACCCACTAATAAAACGTTTGCTTCCAGTTCTTGCAATCTTATGCTCTGCTGGCCTAGAAGTCTTGATTCCAAAAGGAGAAATACTTCTACCAGGAGACATAACAATGATTCCATTGAACTGGAAATTAACACTGCCACACAGCCACCTTAGACTCCTCATGCCTCTGAATCAACAAGCAAAGAAGGGAGGTGGTGTCAGCTGGAATGATTGATCCTGACTACCAAGAGTAAATTGGATTACTATTTCACAATGAATGTAAGAAAGAATGTCTGGAATACAGGAGCTCTCCTAGGGCATCTCTTAGTATTACCATGCCTTGTAATTAAGGTCAATGGAAATCTACAGTAATGCAATCCAGGCAGCATTCCTGATGGCCCAGACCCTACAGGAATGAAAGTTATAAATACTAGCTATGACCATGTGACCAATTAAAGAAATGACGAATGTTATTGTCATGAGTATTCCTCCTAGTTTTGTGATAAATACATTTTTGTATATATGCATACATTATATGTATATGCATATATACAGAGATATTTTCCATCTATTTTATTTCTTTTCCATGATCTTATTTTCTTATCATGTAATGTAAGATGTGTTGGCTTTACAGTGTAGTATTTATTATTAATTTTATATCATAATATTTAAGTTATGGAATAAGGAGGACAAGAGTAAACATCACTCAAGGATTTAACATTCTCTTTTGGGGAAAAGATTAATGCATTTCTGGCTGTATGCAGTGTAGTTGTACGATCTTAGGTGGAATATGGCCTTGTTGTCTTTATTTGGAAATTAAGTGTGATTCAGGGACATGAGTATGGATATCAAGATGGTTGACTTATGTGTCAACTTGACTGGGCCACTAGGGTGTACAGATATTTCGTTAAACATTATTTTTGAGTGTGTCTTTAAGGGTGTTTCTGGATGAGACTAACATTCGAATCAGTTGGCTAAGTAAAGGAGGTTGTTCCTCCCCAGTGTGGGTGTGCCTCACACAATCAGTTGAGGACCTGGATAACACAAAAGGCTAAGTAATAAACAATTCTATCTCTCTGCCTGTGTCTCTGAGCTGGAACATTGGTCTTCTCCTGCTTTTGAACTTGGGCTCAAACTAGCACTTATATCAATAGCTCTCTGGGGTCTCAGGCTTTCAAACTGACTGAAACTATACCATTGTCTCTCCTGGGTCTCCAGCTTGCTGACTGCAGATCTTAGATTTTTCAACCTCCATAGTCATAAACCAATTCTTTATAGTAATCTCTCTCCTCCTTTCCCTCCTTCTCTCTGTGTGCATGTATCTCCATTCTGTTGGTTCTTTCTCTGAAGAACCCAGACTAATACAACTGATTAATGCCATGTGAGTGAAAAATAAACAAAAAGCTAAAACGTTTGACTTGTAATGGAGAGGAATAATGCTTCTTAACATAAGAAATTCATTTTTAAATTCATTGCTAATTTTTATTAGGCAAGAATTATTTGCATTGCTATCAGATTTCTCCAAGTTAGTTTACAACCTTTATAGAGTTGTAATATAGTGTAATTAAGAACAAATGCCAAAACAAAACAGGATAGATACTTGTAGATACTTAGATAAACTTTTAATATGAAACTAATTTCTTACTCAGTTTGACCCAAACTGTCCATGAAGGGGGAAAATGCCTACTATAAGATAATTCCTTTTTTATATTCAAGTGATATTATTAATGTACATGTTAGGTTGGGTATTTTCAAAAGTTTCATGAGATTATGTTATGCATGTCAGTAGTGAACAGCTTCCCTACATCACAGCTTAGATTCTGAAAAATTATGTGAAAGTATCTCAAAGGTGTACAATCAGTTGGATTTTTCCTATGTCATCTCTCTCCAATTCCCTACTGTACCAAAAGCTTGGGTACCTTAAATTATACGATGATCTTCATTTATGATATTGTAAGATGTCCTCTGTCTATGAGTTGGAAATTCAACATTTGAATCACCACAGAAGGGTCTCCAGTTCAATGAATACCACTGTTTGCATTTATAAAAATTTAAACACTTTTTTGTTGTTAAGCTTTATTTGGACAAGATGTTTAATTCCACCAGATCAAGAATGGGACATGTTGTTTTGTAAATGAATCATTTTTAAATGTTTTATTTATTTCTGAAAGAGAGAGAGAGAGAGAGAGAGAGACAGCATGAGCAGGGGAGGGACAGAGAGAGAGGGAGATACAGAAACTGAAGCAGGCTCCAGGCTCTGAGTTAGCTGTCAGCCCAGAGCCCAACACAGGGCTCGAACCCACGAACTGTGAGATCATGACCTGAGCTAAAGTCGGACGCTTAACTGACTGAGCCATCCCAGGCACCCCTAAGTGAATCTTTTAAAATGTAACATTTTAGAAGAGGTTTTTTTTTCTGAAAATAAGATAAATTATAGATTTAGATGTGAATTTCTAAAAATCATAGTAAATGCTCTAATTTTTTAGGAAGAGCAACACAAGTAAATTTTTGCTCAAATTCTGGGGAAAAAGGTATGTCTTCCTGATCAAATGCAGGGAGTACTTTTGTTGGATTTACCTGTGAGTTACTGACATCATTCAGAGGGATTCCTTTCAGCCCACAGTCTACAATCCTGCTCTCCACTGCCCTTCCTCCTCCCACTGGATTCTTATGGGGCAGATTCTCAATCTTTGCTGCAGGTAGAATCACCTAGAGAGCCTTTTGCAAAACTGTTGATGCTTAGTAAACACCCCACACAAAGAATCACTGCGGATAGGGCCCTCGTGTCAATATTTTTCAAAACTTCTCCTGATGATTCAAATATACAGCCAGTGTTTGGAAATACTGACACAGTTGATGGATTTCGTAGCTGCCAGCTTGCTTGTTCCTTACATTTCCTCCCAAAGATTTCAAATACTTAAAAAGAATTGTTACTATGACTTCTTTTAAACTAGGAAGCTCATATACCTTACAATTCTTATTGTATAATTTTCTTAAGAATAGACATGTTCTGAGGTGCTTGGGTGGCTCAGTTGGTTGAGTATCCAACTCTTGGCTTTGGCACAGGTCATGATCTCACAGTTTATGAGTTCAAGCCCCACATCGGGCTCTGTGCTGACAGTGCTGAGCCTGCTTGAGATTCTCTTTCCCTTTCTCTCTGCCTCTCTGCCTGTCTCTCTCTCTCTCTCTCTCTCTCTCTCTATCTCTCTCTCTCAAAATAAATAAACTTAAAAAAAAAGAATCCAGCTGGGGTGCCTGAGTGGCTTAGTCGATTGAGTGCCAGACTTTGGCTCAGGTCATGATCTCATAGTTTGTGAGTTTGAACTCTGCATTGGGCTCTGTGCTGACAGCTCAAAGCCTGGAGCCTGCTTTGGATTATGTGTCTCCCTGTCTCTCTACCCCTCCCTTGGTCATGGCCTGTCTCTCTCTCTCAAAAATAAATAAACATTAAAAACATTTTTTAAAAAAGAACTTAGCTTTAAAATCTTGATAGAATATTAGTTTGTCCCACGTGATCAGAAAGTGTATTGTTGATCCAGATGTACAATAAACCAGACTCCTATATGGTCATGTCAGTGGCTTTAATATACGTGTGGGTGTGAGTGTGTGCAATTTGGTCAATATTATTTCAAAGCTGAAAGTAGTTTTTCTCACAAATGAATGATGCATATTTTTGAGGGGGGGGGAGATAGCTTTGTTGCTATTAATTGCTCTTTAAGCTATGTAAAGGTAAAATCAATATTCTATTCTGGAATGAGGGTAGGGTGAAGACAATAAAGTCCTATTCTTCCAAAAATAAATATTGTAAATGTTTATTTTTATTCTGGGAAGAGTTGCTCAAAATCCCTTTTTGGAGACATCTGAGAATGGTTGTCTGGATTACGTGGTAGGAAGATAGGGAGCAGGAGATGTAGTGGTCCTTGTAATGATCATTGAGAGGAAACTCGCTTGGTTGAGAATTGTCTAAGAGTAACTGCGGTTACTCCTGGTCTAAGAACTCTGAGAGATTTTTTACATTTAATCCAATTTCGTGTGTGTGTGTGTGTGTGTGTTTCACTGTATTCCTCTTTTTGTTTTTTCTACCCAAACCTTTAATAGAATCTTATTAAATCATGTTGGCTGATCTTTGCTGTAGGAGGTTGGGGACTGTTCTGAGCCCATGCTCAGAATGAAGTACCAAAGTGGAGAGCAGCAACTGCCTAAGGAAAGAAGTTTCCAGACTGGGGGAGGAAATCCAGAATAGAAAGGAGATAGTCTTCCACAACGAACAGAGCACTGGATAGTAGTGATAACTGGAATAATTCTGGAACCTGTAAACATTCCTCTGTGATTCCAGAAATAGAAATACCTGGAAGAGGGTAGGGAGAAAATGTTCTAAGACCAAATACTCAGTTGTTAAGGATGATGCTATTTGTGGTAAAATGAAGGGTGACTCCTGAGTGTTGAAGCAGAGACACCTATGTTGTAATGGGGGGAAAAAGTCAACTTTATAAAATAAAGACGAAGTTAGTCATTTCATCAGTCAACCAGCATTCATTAATGGTGTTAACAGCATATGTTTTTATAAACTGCATAATCAATAATTGTATATACACATAAACTGTGCCAGATGCCAAAACTTATTTTTTTAGTGAGACATGATATTCAAAATAAGAACTATATAGCAAAGCACTTTGCCAGGCATGACATACAATGCTAGTAATCACTATTCACAAGGGTTAAGTTTTTTTTTTTTTTAAATGTTTTATTTATTTCTAGGAGAGAGAGAGAGAGACAGCATGAGCAGGGGAGGGTCAGAGAGAGAGGGAGTCACAGACTGAAACAGGCTCCAGGCTCTGAGCTGGCAGTCAGCACAGAGCCCGACGCGGGCTCGAACCCACGAACCGCGAGATCATGACCTAAGCGAAAGTCGGACGCTTAACCGACTAAGCCACCCAGGCGCCCCCACAAGGGTTAAGTTTTTGATAGGAAAGTCTTTTATAAAAAGGAACAGATTGTCATACAAAGGGCACATGTCTTATGATTCTATTTCACAGAGTTTTTGCTTACTATCATTTTCATATATAGTATTTCTGTTCTATTTGTGGATGCTGTTATGTAAAAGAGATTTGTTTAGGGGTTGCTCTGTGGAGGATCCCTTTTAGCTGGACAACAGCGTGAGAGACCAGGCTAAACAGGCAAGGCAGCCATGCAGCTGAGGATATCAGAGATCAGCATAGGAAGGAAACCCAGGATAGAGAAGCCATCTGGCCAGAGGGAATTTAGCAAATCCTCACAAGGAAATCTAGCTTTCGTTAACTTTGGTTACAGCCCAGAACAGAAATGCTTGAAACTCTCTTACTGAAATGAGTGTATCAGAAGGGCAGAGGATGTCCCGCCATATGTCTTCAAACATGCTGGGAATTTCCTCCACTCACATATCTCCAGCTAAAACTAAAACCAAGCTATCCTGTACTCATAGTGTATTCAGTCAGCATGCACATGAGCACTTTTTTATCTAGATGAGGACATTTAGAAAAATGAAATGGTAAACCGAGTACTTATCACACAGTTGGCATTATTGTTGATGATAATCTTATAATGCTTTAGACATTCATTTATATTTCTGTTTTTGCCATTGCTTTTTCTCCAAGGCCCTCTTTTATTTTTTTACACTTTTCCCAGGCTGGCCCAATTTTGGAACAGACTTTCTTGCTAACATTTCCTGTAAAAAGTGGGTAGTTATCAAAGAAATGATAAAATTAAAACTTCCCAAGTTAGAGATTTTAGCTTAATTTTTAAATTTCACCTGAAGATGTCATCTGACTGAGTTTACAATTTGAAGTCCTAAGGCTTCTTGGATTTTGGCTCAGCTCATGATCTCACCGTTGGCCTCTGTGCTGACAGTGTGAAGCCTGCTTAGGATTCTCTCCCCTGCTCTCTCTGCCCCTTCCCTGCTCACGTGCTCTTTCTCTCTCAAAATAAAAAAATAAATATTAAAGAAAATCAGTTATTTGATCTACACCATCCATGTGCTTGCTTTAAAGTAAATAGATGCAATTGTGGTTAGTCATTGAGATCCTGGATAAAATAGCTTTTTTTTTTTTTAATGTTTATATCTTTATTTTGTGAAAAATAGGTGGAGAGGGGCAGGGAATGAGAGAATCCCAAACAGGTCTCCCAGTCACCCAGTTGCCCCTAAACTAGCCAGCTTTTATAATAGATTCTTACAGATTCTACCTTGGTTCATAATTTCATACAAACAGAATTCAACATCAGAAATTTTAGAAATCACAGTAAACCTTTCAGGGTATATTAAGGGAAAACATAGCTGTCTGCTCGCAAGGAACAATGGAGAGGGGATAGGCCCAAGGAAAAGTACAACTGGAAAGTGAGGAAGATTTTTTTGAACATGAAAGGGGAAAATGGGGGATCAAAGTCAAAGCCCTAATTTTAATCAGAAGTAATATTTAAGAATAAATTGAAATAAATCAGCTTGTGAAAATATTCTGTAAGGTAGATCATTTCACTGATGGCTGAAGAGTTTTAGAAAAAATTCCCATTAGGCAAATAGTATTTTGGAATATGCTTCATGTAATGTAGCAGCAGAAAAAAAAATCACTAAGAATGTCATGCAGATACATCTGAAAATAATGTAACATTGAATGTCAGCTATGTTTCAATAAAAAAAGAATGACAGGCAGAAAAGGAAATAAATTCTCAAATGAATTTTAGAAAATGGAATATGGTACTATACCATCAACATAAAACCCCTTTGTTAGACATCACTAACAAAATAGACCATATTAATGGAATATAGCATAGTTGATTTCAATAATGCAGAATCTGACCAATTGCCTTCAAATGGAAGCAGACACATAAGATTTTGAATTGGTAGCAAATTCACATAGTTCAAACTTCATAAAAATACAAAAACATCCCTGGAATTAATTTTCTGTGCCCTTCTTATAGCATATACTCTATGTTCTTTTGCACCTTAGAGTTTTTTCTGTGTTAATTCATTATTAATCAATTTGTAAAGTATTTCCTCATACTTTTTTAGTTTTTAGCAATTGAAAAGCATACCATTGTGTGACTATATCATGATTTATATTATCAGCTCTGTATTAATGGAAATTTGGTTGTTGTTTTTTTCTTTTACTATAAATATCATGACTAATCATGTACATAGTAATTTCACACATATAGTAACATATGTCTAGGAATATCCTAGGAGTAGAATTATGATGCCAGAGAGTATATGCATTTTATTTTGATAGTTGCTACTAAATAGCCTCTATAGTGGTAGTACCAAATTACTCTCTCACTAAAAATTCATGAGAGTTACTATTTTTCCAATAGCCTAGTCAATACAACGTATTTCGGATTTTAGCCTATCAAGTAGGTACAAATTTTATCATATACTATATTAAGTATTAAAATTTAACTTAAAACTTTAATAATACTATATCATTTATGAATGCATATCAAAAATATGAAAACATAGTCTGGGAATTATAAACACTAATTTCAGAATAGTTCTTAGAGCAGAGGCAGTACTTAGCATAATTCAATTTAATTAAGGAGACGAATACAGAGTGAAATTGTTGTAACAAAGGATAGACACATTTTAATTTTCATAAATATTGCCAAATGGCCCCCACAGAGGTTTACTAATTTACTCATTTGTCAAGTTTTATATCTTATACTGGGTATGATAAGTATGATCATGCATTATATTGTTTCATCTAATTTGGTTGAATGTCTGAAATAGTTCATACATAAAAATTAATAAGGAATATTTGACTGTAACTAATTGCCCCTTTTTGATGCCTAACTGTTCTTAAAATATTCTAAAGGAGATTAGATAAAGATGAAGAAAAGTCACATGACCTGTACCCTTATGTTAAATACAGATCTCATTTTAACTTTGTTGCAAACTGTGAAATATTGGAAAATTCTTCTTTCTAAATTTAGGCCACAGATTACATATTTTTAACCCAAAGTATGAATGGCTCCAATATGGATTCTATACTGTACCCAATTTTATTTAAAAAACTATGTAAGGAAAGGTCACATAAAAATCTGGATTTCTAGTTTTTCTAAAAATATCAGAAGGTCTGGCAACACAGAGCTAACATTCCCACGTGGTAACAATTGCCTGGAGCGAGCACCAGCTGCTGTCTTCATGCTCTCCACAGAGCTCACCTGGTCCACATGACTCATTGAAGTTACTACTCTAACCCCTACAAGCATTTGGGCTAACAGTCACTGTCTATAGAACATTGTCTAGGGGAAGTAAGATTTGTGTTTTGGAGCTCAACGTGTGTGTGGTTACAACTCAGTCATAATCATAGGGAGGATTTTTAAAAATTCTGTGATCCACACAGGTGAGGTACACCCAGAAGATGATGAACCTTAGAGTACTCATCCTCCAACTTAATTGTGACATGAAAAAATCTAGACCAGACTTCTCTGCTGGAATTAGAACTTCAAAATCACCACAACTCTCCTTCTAAAGCTTTTTTGTCTCTCCCTACAACTTATCCCTAACCACATCAGACTTCAGTTCTGGCTGCCATCACAATGTTCTCAGTGAAGTATAGAACGATTGAGAGCCCAGTTTTCAATGTTGGCCAATGGCTCAAATATTCAAGAGTGAATTTTAACATGTAAGAAAATTATTTTCCCACATGTGTGTAAGCATGCAAATGAGAGCTTATCATTCTAACTTTAAAGGTGACTGATATTTAACCTGCACATAAACTTTCTTACCATATAGTTTATAAGATTAATATAATGTTCAGAAAACAAAAGAAATCTTCCAGCTTATCTTTTTTCAGTAACTGAAACTATATTAACACTAACATAACACTTTTTTCAAAATTTTATTTATTTTGAGGGGGAGAGAGAGCAAGTGGTGTTGGGGGGGCAGAGAGGGAGAGAAAGAGAATCCCAAGCAGGCTCCACACCTGCAGCACAAAGCCAGGACAGGACTCCACCCAGGGCTCAATCTTATGAACCATGTAATCATGACCTGAACTGAAACCAAAAGTCGGATGCTTAACTGACTGAGCCACTCAGGTGCCCTTAATGTAACCCTTTTAATTTTTTTTAATGTCTGTTTATTTTTGAGAGAGAGAGAGAGTGTGAGAGAGAGCATGAGTCGGGGAGGGGCAGAAAAAGAGAAGGAGATACAGAATCCAAAGCTCCAGGCCCTGAGCTGTCAGCACAGAGCCGGATGAGGGGCTCAAACCCATGATATGTGAGATCATAACCTGAGCTGAAGTCTGGTGCTTAAGTGACTGAATCACCCTGGCAACCCCTGTAACCTTTTTATACAACCAAACAACTAAGTAGATTTTTGTGGTACACAGAAAATGACAGTAGTTGGAATAAAATTCCAGAGAGGAAAGGCAAAGAAAAACACAATAAACTTTCAACAGAAAGGACTGGAAAATGTTTCATACAGTATCCGCCCTCTGAACTTCACTACCTGGGAGTCTAGTCCAGGAACTTGAAGTCACCATCCTGAACAACTCGGATGGAACTGACATAAAAAGTTACACATTTAGTCATCAGTGTATTAATCTCCTTTCCCATTTGTAAAACATAAACCATATAAGCCAAAGGGCCAATTATATTTTCATCTACCTTTGCAGTGTATAATAATTTTCACTGTGCAAATATTTTTTTGCTCTGTATAAGACTGTATACTTTCTGTTTTACCTTTAAAACATTTTCATTTTTATGAAGCCCATAACCAGTGGTGAGAAAGTAAAGTAGTAATGATTTCTAGTTGTGTATTTCATCTGTTAGATACATCCGCCTAAAGGGTCCATGAATCTCAAATTCAACATGATGATTTTTTTTCCTACCGTCCAAATGTTGCTTTTAATATTCTCTGCCTCATATAATGACGGTGACATTAAAATGTATCCTGTTTCCCAAGCTAGAATCTTTAAAGTTATATTCATCTTCTAACCATCCTTCAGCGTCTCTTTTTCATCCCCCATCCATCCTGTACCCTACTGTCTAGAGTGTAAATCTGATACTAATCCCCAGCCTCAAATTTCGGCTAATGCTCAATTTACCTACATGATGAAACGTAAACTCCTTTCAATACAATGCAAAGCCTCCTATTAGCTGACTGATAAATTTTCCCATTCCTGTTTTCGTCTACACCCCAAAATGAACTCAGCACTGATTACATGAAACTCCTACAGTCTCTGCTCATAGTGTTTCTTGGATTGTATTTATGCCTGCTGTTCTCCTGCCCCCTTCTTTCCAATTCAGATGTTTCTTTTTTTGTGAAGTTTTCCAAATTTTTGTTTCATAATTCGTCTTTTACTCCTCCGTGTTCCTACATCATCTTCTTCCATCGTACTTTAATTACTTGTATGTCTTTTCCATGTAAACCATGAGTTCCTTGAGAATGAGAATGAAGCCATTTAATTTTGTGTCTCTCTCACCTTGCACAGCACCTGGCTCAGAGTTTGTAGTGGTCAAAGATTCAACAAATGAAAGGCTGAATGAACAAATGAATGATTGACTTGCTGAAACTTCATTTCCGATGTCAAAAAAATTTTGCCTAAATAGAGACCCAGGATGAACTATTTTTTTCCTGAATATTTCATGTTTAGGCATTTTTTAAAAAAAACATTCATATTATTGAACATAAGTTACTGTGTTGTTTCATAGGTAGCAAATATGTTTGAGATCTTTTTTATTTATTTCTAATCTTTATCAATTTTTGAGATACAGAAACAGAGAATGAGCAGGGCAGGGGTACAGAGAGAGAGAGAGAGAAAGTCTGAAGCAGGCTCCAGGCTCTGAGGTGCCAGCACAGAGCCGGATGCAGGGCCTACTCACGAACTGTGAAATCATGACCTGAGCCAAAGTTGGACACCTAACTGACTGAGCCACCAAGGAACCCCAAAGATAATTGAGATCAAAACCCCACCTTCAGTGAGAAATAGAAACTCTGGTAGACAGATCCAGAAATAACTGTAACTCTGGTAGAATGGAGTGGGTACTATGTGAGAAGTTTACAGTTCTCGGTGTTAAAAGGAGGGCAAACTTTCAGCTTTATCAAAGTACTTGGCATTTGCTTCAATTATTAAACTATCAATATATTTTAGACAAGCAGAAATGCAAAGAAAAAGCATTTTATAAAGAAAGCAGAAACAAATGCCCAGCCCAGCACTGTTTGGCTGGAGCTGGGAATGGTTAGGTAAGTTGGTGTGACTAGGTAATGAAGGACCTACAACATCAGGATAAGAAGTAGAAATTTGCTTCATAAATTACAGGCAGTTTTTGAATTAGAGAAGGAACAGTCTAGCCATGGAAAGTACACAATAGCAAGGTATGAAACACCCTTCTTTGCAACATTTTGCTCCTTAGCTTTTGCTAAGTTAGTCTCCATTGTTCTAGCAACAGGATGCAAAGTCCACAGAATGTGAAGTCCGCCCTTTGTCTTCTATTACAGCTCCAGGGATGGAACGTTTGGCCTGGGTTGAGACTAGACAAATTAGGGCATTTTGGTTTTTGCCCCTGGCTACAGCTATTGGTTCTGGAGAGAACCATGTCCCAATGCAGGGAAATCAGACAGTTAAGCTTCATCCTGGACATAACGTTAAATAGGCCAGACAGCAGGAGGCATGTTGGTTGACATCACTCTGGGCTAGGTTTTCTGCAACTGACAGGATTTTGCATATCTATTTGTTTCTCTGCTCCTCCTGATTTTTGCATGGTATCCGATTTTATGGCTGAGGCAATTCAGAGGTTTCTTTCCATCCATCCATCCCAAGAATGAGAACTCAAAACAACCACAGTTTAAGGCTTAGCCACAGGCGACAGTGGAATTGAGCCTATTTTATGAAAAATAGTGACGAACAGATAATTAATGATTGATGAAAGAGAGTTGTTTTGATTTAAATAACTTACGGTATGTGAAAAACATTTGTAAACTGTGAAGCATAATATAAAAGTTAACTGTTAATACTCAATACCATTTTTATACTGGCCTAATATTTATTGTTTCATTTGTTGCCTCTTGGAGTTTAGAGAGTCTCTTTGTACCCTTCCTGTGCATGTTTGGTTCTCTCCATAGTCACTACACTGACTTTCCTTGTGTGTCCAACTGTAGCTTAGGGAGAAAAAAGAGGGAAAAAAAAGAATCAGGTAAGCCCCAATTCTTTAGAGAATCAGAGCGAATTCATTTTGTCTTCGAGCCCGTATGAAAATGCCAACCTAACAATGGAGGCATTTATTGCTGGGTGTTTTACTGATGATTTATCCTCTTAGACCTTGGTTTTCTATTTGACTGTCAATTGAAAACTGCCACAATTTCCACCTTTACCTACCAGCGCCCTATATTTCAAAAGTGATTTCACTAACAAATCTAAGAAAATCAGATTTTAATTTTAATTTACACTTCACGAAAACACAGTTGCTGAGTGATACCAACAGCAAAAGTAGAAGGTACATAACAGAAAGGAAATGGTCTCAAAACAAGGATATTGGCAGTTTATAAAACCTTATATAAATATTCTTTTTGGATTAGTCAAAGCTCAGAGCTTCCATTCTTTGAAGTTTGAAATCAGCCAGATTTTTAAAATATATTTTTCAACTTGGGAAATGTTTTTTTTATTACACAGTTGAAATATTTTCTTTAAGCACAACTTGTCATATCTATTATTTAAGCTTTTTAAAATTAGCACTTCCTTTCTCTGATGGAATATTCCATTTCCTCGTTTCTTGTCGTTTCATTTATTCAAATAAAAAATTCCTTCCCTTAAGTCCCCTGAAACACTTTATAATGCTTTTTTTTTTTTTTACCTCTTTATATAATCTGCCTTGCATAATATTTACTTGTGTTCCTATTAAATACCCTTCACTCAATTACCAAGTTCTTTAAGAGCAACTCCTGGTTTCTTCATTGTATAGTACTGTATGCTTCTTTCCTGTTGTTGCTTACATATACTTATTCTTCACACACATGGAATAGAAAGGAAGTGAATTACCAGTTTAGTTTATAATAGAATCCTCTAGCAAGCATTTACGTATTTTGTTTATAGGTAATTTGTATTGCCCTCTTTCTCCCATCAGAACACAACCTTCTCCAGGCCAATGGTCTTTGATTTACTGATATATTCTAGGCATCTAGAACGGTCCCTGGAACATAGTTGACTCGATGAAGATTTATTGAAGAAATTAATCTATGAATGAATAAACAAGAGTGAATAATACCACTGGGGATTTTAAAGGCTAAAGTTCCTATACTCTTTTAATAAAGACTACAATGCAAGTTTTACTTTACAGTTTTATAACCACAAAACTACCATTCAGAATAAAAGTTGTCTAGTAAAACTTACAAGATGAGGCCACAACATCTAGGAAAACAGAAAGCTTTATTTTTAAGCAGGTTTTTTTTTGTGTGTTGAGTTTGTTCACAATGTGCCATGTTTGACATTTCGCAGGAACAATCCCATTCTTCCTTATCTTCGTGATCTCATCTGCTCTCTGTGATTTTTCTTAACATTTGCTATAGGTCTTTGAAATCAGACAGTGCAAATTGACTATCCCCACCCGCCAGGCTTTCTACTCACAGAGCTGTTGCCTAAAGAAGGGTGCTTTCTACGTTACAAGGGAAAGAGAGTAAAGAATAATAAAGGCTGGGCACCTGGATGGCTCAGTTAGTTAGGCATCTGATTTTAGCTCAGGTCATGATCTTGCATTTCATAAGTTCAAGTCCCACATTGGGCTCTGTGCTGACAGCTCAGAGCCTGGAGCCTGCTTTAGATTCTGTGTCTCCCTCTCTCTCTAACCCTCCCATACTTATGCTCTGTCTCTGTCTCTGTCTCTCTCTCTCTCAAAAATAAATAATAAAACATTTTTAAAAAGAATAATAGAAGTGAGCAAATGGTTCTTGCTTAAACTCAGCCCAAATGGAAAAGAAAAAAAAAAAATAGCACAGTTGACAGAATATATAGTTCACAGCAGGGCTAGCTCTCCATAATGAGAATGGAACTTGCAATTCACGAGGGTGCTTTTTAAACCATGGTGTTCATTTCTAGAAAAACTTCTCCTTAACCAATTGAGCTCCTTTTATCTGGCAAAACGAAATTAGCTTCCATAAATAAAGGTGTTAATATATTGGAAATTTGAGAAAGAATTAAATATGTACAAAGCAAATAGGTTTGTTTTAGCTTTCTGAAAGGGGAAAAAAAGTGTCCCTACTTGGTAACAGGTTTCAGCTAAATTAACTTCCTAAGTCATGTAGTAGAAACCATTCAGTAGAGTTATCTAAAGCATTCAGCAGGTCCTTCTATAACTTTTCAAAATTTATTGGCCATAAGAATTGTTTAGAGGTCTTGTTGAAATGTAAACTCTAATTCAGCAAGTCTTGGGTGAGGCCTGGGATCCTAGATTTGTATCAAATTTCTGGGTAATTTCAGTGATGCTATTGGTCAAAGACCACCCTTTAAGTTCTTAAGGCTTTTGACTTTTTTTTTTAAGAGTGATTTAATTTGCAATCCCTAATAGTTTTAATTTTGGTCTTTATGCTATATTTTCTCTTTATAAAAAGAAATACCTTCACTTCTTTACTGTGCTCCATATTCACCTGATTAAATTTTAGTTTTTCATTCTTTGGTGAATTTTTTTTTTTGCCTGCTAAATTGAAATGAAAAAAAAAAAACAAATGACATAATATTCTACAGTTAGATTAGATGCAAAGAAAGATAAGCTGTCTCTCCTTCTAAGACTACAGATGCTCCAGGTAAAGACAGGAGAATTTAAATGAAATAGTCGGTTTCTGGCCTCATTGAGTAGACTTCCTCTTCCTCTCCTGTCTCCTAACTTAATCTGTTTTAATGACACATGTTACATATAACACACATCTGCTTTCCTAAATGTACAAGATTTAAAAAATCTCTCATTTTCCCCAAAATTTCACTAATGTACTCTACTTTCCCTAAAGTAAAAATGTTGGAACAAGGTTCAGTGTTTAGCTTCCAGTGACTAGCTAATGAGGTAAAAATGTCCATGTTCAGCAATGTTGATTAGAAATGTTTTTCTACTTGGCATTTGGTTTTCAAGAACATTTTTGACTATGACTATACTGTTAATGAATTTTTGGGAACACCTGTGGGGAATTTTCTCTCTAAAGTACTACATTCTACTGAATATTTTCAGGTCAATGGTGTGAGTAAAAGATGGATTTAGAGAGATTAACACAGTTTAGCCTTCTAAATTGCTTTACTGTAAAGCATATAGCTTTGAAGACATCTGTACATGAAGACATAGGAAACTATTTTGTCATTACGTTTGTGCTGATTTTTGTACATTGAGAAGAAAATATTGTAATGTGTTGACATAGTTGCCAAGTCTGACCTAGGCATTTGTTAACAAAAATGGTGTTTTATAAACAGAGAAAAAGGGAGACAAAGCATAAAAGCAGATTTTTAAGTATAGAGAAAAAACTGATGGTTACCAGTAGGGAGGGGGTGGGGGGATGCGTGGAAGAGGTGATGGGGATTAAGGAGGGCACTTGTCCCGATGAGTGCTGGGGGAATGTATGGAATTACTGAATCACTATACTGTACACCAGAAACTAATATAACACTATATCTTAATTATACTGGAATTTTTTAGTGATGTTTTATTTATTGTATTTTATTAATATTTTTATTTATTTCTAGGAGAGAGAGAGAGACAGCGTGAGCAGGGGAGGGTCAGAGAGAGAGGGAGACACAGACTCTGAAATAGGCTCCAGGCTCTGAGCTGGCAGTCAGCACAGAGCCTGACGCGGGGCTCGAACCCACGAACCGCGAGATCATGATCCAAGTGAAAGTCGGTCGCTTAACCGACTAAGCCACCCAGGCGCCCCTTATTTATTGTATTTTTTAAAACCTACCTGAACTAGATGAGCCGGGCTTTTCCTGCAAAATGTTTCCTTCGCTGCCAAAGGGTACTTTTCACACGTATTATATGACTTCCCTGTTTAGAATCTTTCAATGGCTCCCTATGGTATTCAGTCCAAAGTTCTTTTTAGTTTAGCACATTGTTGCCTGTATTTTCCTAGCCCCTGCCTACCTCTCTAGGCCTGTCTCTTGCTCTTCTCAGTACATCTCGCTGTAATCAGCTAAGTGTTCACTGTTTAGTGGAGGCATCACAAGAACAAGATTCTGCTTTCTCTAGTCACCTTCCTCAAAAACACACTATGTCAAATGTCCCCAACCCACTGGACAGTACATTACAAAATACAAATTTACTGACTTCCTTCCTACTCTTGATTGTTTAAAATCTCTCCATTGTAGAAGTTAGAGCTTCTTCTGTATCTTATATCTCTATTACTTCCCTCCTACAGGGCTGGTCACTTTCATGGTTTAGGGAGGGTGATTTACTCTTACTACTCATTTTCTCACCTTAGAATGGAAAGGGGAAGCAATAGCTCTGCCTCTGAGACCTTTCTTTTCTCTCCTGGTTCTTGGCTCCAGCTCCTCCCCAGTGTCCTGGGGAAGGTAGGAGAAAGATAAAACAGTGTCTCTTCCTTATGGACACTTCCGTAGTTTTATGTTAATCGCTGTTGCTTCCCTGGCTAATAGTGACAGGTCACAGGATTAGGGAGATGGAGAGGCCCTGTTGTTGAAATCCAAATGGTCAAGTCCAGGAGCAGCCCTCCTGGGAGTCATCTAACTTGACAATTTCCAGCTGTGGGGCAGCCAGCTCCACCTGGACCTCTTCCACCCGCTTTTTGGTGTTGGTACACCACCCCCCTCTTGCTGCTCAGGTGTCCCTGCCCGTCATTTTGTTCTGTTGGTTTGGCTCTGAACAGCTGGACACAGTCTTATCATGCCAATGGTTGGCTTAAAGGCTATTCCATGCTTCCCGTGCTCCCCTCCCCGAGGCCCTAACATCTTCCTCCAATTCTCTTGCCCTCGTGTTCAAGGAGGCACAGGTGGGAAAATCAGTATCCGACCCATACTCCTGTCCAAGCAGGCAGTGACATGCCAGTGTCTCTTGCCAAGCAGCCCTGATCTTTACAATGGATCCCTTGGAGCCTCTCTTCAGTGCACTTTTCTTCTGTTGGAGGCTGAGGACTATTTTCCCTTCCTTCTCCGTAGGGTAAGGCGTGGAAATTCCATCCATGTGAACACTACTCTCCCAACTTCTCACTCACCTCTCTGTTTTTCTTCCTCTTTTTTGACTCAGCTCCTGATTGGCCCCAAAGGCCCTATTGGCTGATTCCAGGAGCCCCGCCTAGCATAAGATAACATGACTGAAGTGAGCCAGTGTGTCATGGAAAAAGTCATCCCTTTTCAGGCATCCCTTCTAATCACTGTGCCTCCATCTTCTCTTTTATAGTTAGGTCTTACAAAGTTTTACTCCACATACCACCTTCTTCATGAATAAGTCTCAATTTTAGTACAACTTATCACTTTTTTCTGTGTACCAATGACACAGTGAAAATATCTCTACAAGCACTAATCTAACCATCTTTGATTTACCTACCTTTCTTTCAGAAAACTGTAAGCTTCTGAAAAGAAGGAAGTATATCTTGATGGAATTTATAGCCCCAGCATTTAATATACAGATTATTGCACAGATTATGAGAAATATATGTGTTAAGTGAATAAATGAATGAAATTTTACAATAGGTATCTTGCATTGCTACATACTTAATAACCTGAAACGTAGCCAATTATATGAAAATAAAATAACCTTCATGATTTAAAAAAATCACAGTAATATGAGCTAATGATGTGTCAACTCTTTGTTACTGAGCACTAAGGATATGAAAAATTACAAAGTATAAATTATCATGTTTTGTGGCTATCTTTTTATTTTATTTTTTTTTAATGTTTTATTTATTTCTAGGAGAGAGAGAGAGACAGTGTGAGCAGGGGAGGGTCAGAGAGAGGGAGACACAGACTCTGAAACAGGCTCCAGGCTCTGAGCTGGCAGTCAGCACAGAGCCCGACGCGGGGCTCGAACCCACGAACCGCGAGATCATGACCTAAGCGAAAGTCGGACGCTTAGCCGACTAAGCCACCCAGGCGCCCCTATGGCTATCTTTTTAAAACTACTATTATGGTTGATGGGAAAGTATGTTCATAAAATCAGGAATGCAAAGTGATAAACCAGAACTAGCACAGGTTTTGAAATCCAGAGCCCTAGAATCAAATAAGGTCTGCTAGTTATTATCTGGATAAACATTGCCACTATATTACTGAGCAGAGGTTAAAATAATAATTTTACCTGAAAGAGATTCTTTCAAGGGTTAAATGAAATAATGTATATGAGACCTTTTAAACGCTATGGCAGATTATAGAAATAAAGCATATACTATTTCTGATATTTCAATATCCCTAAAAACCTGGGAGTATTTTGGGGTGCCTGGGTGGCTTAGTCGGTTAAGCGTCCGACTTTCGCTTGGGTCATGGTCTCGCGGTTCGTGGGTTCGAGCCCCGCGTCGGGCTCTGTGCTGACTGCCAGCTCCGAGCCTGGAGCCTGTTTCAGAGTCTGTGTCTCCCTCTCTCTCTGACCCTCCCCTGCTCACACTGTCTCTCTCTCTCTCCTAGAAATAAATAAAAAACATTAAAAAAAAAAACAACCTGGGAGTATTTTATCTTTACTTTGTAATATTGGATGTTTTTGTGGAGCATAACTCTTACTGTATATAATGCTAAATACTCTGGAGAAAAATTACTTAATGTTCTTGATTAAGGCCAGTAAAAAGAAATAGCTCAGTCTTGTTCCTGAAGTTATGCTATTCTTTTCCTAATCAAAATGATAAATGTGTTTTCTTGTTTTCATCAGTCATATTCATAAAGCCTACTTATTTAGAGCTTTGGCCTAACAGCTTACCTCAATTTAAAGATGAGCTAATAGATGGTATAGTCCCCTCCTGCTGTTGGGAATAATAGACACCATCTCTCTGAATAACTTTTGAATACTCAGTACTGATAAATAAGTCCTAAAATTGATTGGTTAATTACAAAACATACTAAATTAGTCCTCAAAGTAACTTCTAATTTGGTGAGAAACTGCAATGTTAAGTGTTCTAGGTGAAAATTCAGAACAAGTCTATTTTAAAAGTGTTTTCTGTAAGTAAGAAAGCAAAATTGGGTTTGAAATAGTTATATCTGAGAAATATTTATCATTTTCCTATAGTCTCCTGTGATATTCCTTTCATCTAAAGAAGCGGAATGGGATATAAGTTCTTTAAAATTGTTTTTTTATAATGCTGAAGCTTAAATTTGTCTTTCAACTAGGTTGACAATCAAAGTTGTTTTAAATGGAAATAAGATGAATAGAATGAATGAGATTTCAGTCTTTCTACCCCAGAGAGAGCTGCTTGGCTTTCCCTGTACTGTAATCCATGTACTTAAAAATGCTCCTGTAGAGAGTTTAAAACAGTAAAAAAGAAATGTTTTCTTTCAGGTCAATTTTATGAGTACTGTGGTCATATCCATGGATGTACGTAAAAAACAAAGAGAAAGCAAATGATTATTTTACATTTTCAGTAGGGGGGGTACTTTTTTTTAATAACCCTAACTATAATTATTAAGATTACCTGACTAAATGTGAGAAACTTAGATGAAAAGATACAGAAGAAAGATTAGAGAAAACTCTAGTAAATGTAAATTTACTCTAGTAAATTCTAAGAAATATCCTGAACAAAGCAGGCTTTTATAATACAATGGAAGATTGACAGCTGAGTTAGAATAAATGCAATTGTAATACCAAGAATGATTCAGATTTCTTTTAAGTATACCTTTATTCTGGAAGGGAACAGGTGTCTATTATCCAATCTATTAATTTATTTTTACCTTTTTAAATTGAAATTGCAAATTTAAGAACAATCTGTGTGTGTGTGTGTGTGTGTGTGTGTGTGTTTAACATAGATCTAGAATTTATTAAAGCGACACAATTCAAAGTAGGCTCTTTTGAAATATTATTCATAGACTATTTATTACATAAGATATCCCAAGATGAAAATGACTTTTCCAGGCTATTTAAAGTGGTCAAATAGAGGAAAAGTCATATTTTAAGTGAGATACTTAGATTTTTTTTTTACCATTGTTTTGACAAATTTGGAAAAAAAAATTGCCATAGTTACTGTCTTGGTCACACAACTGAGAAACTTCCTTTTTTTAAAAAAAAATATTTTTTTTTAAGAGAGAGAGAGAGGAAGACAGAGCATGAGCAGGGGAGGCACAGAGAGAGAGAGGGAGACATAGAATTTGAAGCCGGCACCAGGCTCTGAGCTGTCAGCACAGAGCCTGACGTGGGGCTGGAATTCAGGAACCATGGGATCATGACCTGAACCAAAGTCGAATGCTTAACCACTTAACTGACTGAGCCACCCAGGCGCCCTGAAAAACTTCCTTTGTAATAATGGTGTACATGGAGTCAGGAAACAACAGAAGCTAGTGGAAGAGGCCCTGTTGTTTTCACTTGCTCATTTCTCTTTATCTGTGGGTTAAAATAATATAACAGATTAAACTGTTCTTAAAACTAGAAGTCCTGGTTCAATATAAGTCTTTAAAGATAACAAATCCTCTTCTTTTGATCATCTCCACGTAATATCATTTATTCTCCTGTCCTTTCTGGTTTTTCCTTTTCGAAGTTGGAAAGAAACAGAAACCAAGACTAGTTTGAGCAATCCAAGCTACCCCCTCCTCCCTTGACTAGTATATGTCTCCTTATCCCTGTGCCCTCTTCTTCTCTGCACTGTTTGAGACCACAGTATCCCTACCACTGGCCCTAAATCACTCTCTTTCCCCCATACCCACCCCCACTCTATCTCTTTAGTGGTACTCCTCCCATAATAGAAACCTCCCTGTTATCCTTGACACCATCGTACTCATTTTCACATTTAACTTAGTGGCTTCTTGTCTTTCCAAGCAGTTATTTTCTTCACTGACATCAGTCTTAGAATAGATCTTAGCATTTCTAGTTGCTCTCTTAAAGAAAATCCAGGAGTATAACATCATGCAGCAGTGAGATAGAGCACATTACATTTTCTTGGGGAGCATGGGGGAAAAGAGAGGGGATCTTTCACTATGCAGCAAAACTTATTTAAAAATCTTATTATATATCTTTACCTTTCTCAAAATTAGGCGTCACATCTTTTCACTTGCCTCCCCACTGCCTCAGTCTTCTGCCATTTCCCATGAGAGGAAATGCCCACCTGGCTGTAGCTGTCACTTCTTAGCCTGGGTCCACAATAAGTGAAAGGTAGAGGTCTGAGCCCTGACCTAGCTATCATCTGAATAAACCAAGCCCAGCCAACCTACAGACCCTTGAACAAAAAAAACCAGCCACAGACCTACAAGCTAGAAATAAGTGTTTGTGGTTACAGGACACTGAAATACTGGATTCTTTTTGGCATCACCTGACCAGCAAAATACTATGGACCTAAAAATTGGTCTGAATGTGAGCAAGCATCAGATCAAGTAAAACAAGTAAAGTCAGCAAGAAGGAAACAGAGAGAAAGAAAAGAAAGATAAAACTTCCCAACGTTCTAAGCATTTTACATATTTTATCCCCTTTTTATTCTCACTAATACTATGATACATTTATTTTTATCTCCAACTTATAAATGGAGAGACAAAAGGATGTAACCAATCTCAGCAGTAACTACCTCCTAGAAGTGTGATAGGGGCACCTGGGTGGCTCAGTCGGTTAAGTGTCTGACTTTAGCTCGGGTCATGATCTCACAGTTCCTGGATTTGAGCTTTGTGTCAGGCTCCTGCTGACAGCTCAGAGCCTGGAGCCTGCTTCAGATTCTGTGTCTCCCTCTCTCTCTGCCCCTCCTTGACTCACACTCTGTCTCTCTCAAAAATAAATAAACACTTTAAAAAATGTAAAAAGAAATATGTTAGATATATATGTGTCCATGGACACTGCTGGACTTTCTTATTTGCTCATATATATCTTTTTGCAGTTAGAATGTATTGATTTTAAATTATTTATTTCTGAGTTTTAAGAACAGAAGTGGGAACCTCAGGCTGTGTGGAGTTGAGCAACTTTCCTGAGACTACACACATAGCAAGCAGCAGAGCCAGGCCCTAATTCCACATAGTTAATCTACATCTATTTGTGGATGTTAAATTCAATTCTGCCTTTAAATCTTTGCTGTAGACTGGACATAGAGATGAGTGAGTAATCGTCAACCACTTTCCTGTTCCTCACATGCCTGACCCCTTTCCCCCCGTCCCATCTCCATCCCCTCTTCTTCTCATAGGAAATCTATTTTTGCAACCGAAGTGTGCTCCCCTTTACCCCCATTTGTTAAGGTGGGGAACAACAATATCCCCCATGCTTCACATATATCAGAGTTTGCTAGGATCCCAGGGGCAAATGTGCTCTGTGATGTTAACTGCCCCAGCATCTGGGCTGCAGATGACCCTGCAAGAAGGTGCTGCCTGTACATTTGAAGATTCCAAAGTTGAATAAACATAGTTTAGGGAGCTTCGTTCCAGTCATTCGTTCGCTGGTAAGGACCTTAACCCTGTTTTGTCAGCAGTTCTGCCATGGCATTTATATTCCACATCTTGCTTGTTAACATCTAAGAATAGAATTAGGGTATTAGCGAGACTGAGAGTGTTTTCTTCTTCCACTTCCCAAGAATATATAGGGTGTGAAGATGATGAGCAGAATGTATTTTCTCATAATATCCTCCTCTGGTAAACAAACCTAGAGATTAAAACCATTCTTTCAGGCTTTCATCTCCTAACTTCAGAAAGAATTTCTGACATCCCCACCATTAAAGCAGCAAATACAGGCTTATCCTAATACACGAATTAAATCAGAAGCATCTGCTGAAGGAAAAAGACAGCATCTGTTAGACTATGTCACATCATCCAACATGAAATATTTGATTCCTCCTTCCAGTGACAGATGAACTAGACCCTAAAACATCATACATCTGGTAACAATCTCCCACAGGCTTTCAGTGACTGAAGGTACAGTGACACTAATGAAGACACCATCTATTTGTTCCTGCTACAAGACCACATAGTGCATGAAAACTAACTTACTGGGTTTATGATACTCAGAGCACTATAAGTGGGAACTAGGACTTTTGGAATTTAAGTGATAAATATATTCCAGAGAAGGGTTTTTGGCTATCCCAAAGGGTTTTAGCAACCTTACAAGGCTTTGTGATTAATTATTTTAATATGGTGGTGATTGCAATCTTGGCTTGAAAGGTGCAATAGAAGAACATTTCCAAATATTTATAAACATCGAGCCAAAGTTTTAGTTAAAAAAAAAAAGTGTAACTTTCCACTTGGGAGTATGACTACACAGGCAAATTTATTTGCAACATCTTTTTGTGCATATAGTCATTCAACAACAATCTTAACAAATGATACCAAGTAACTAAAGAATTCATTTTTATTGTGGAATTCAGAACCAAAATCTATTGCCTCCTTGCTTTTGCAATATATGATCAATCTCTGAAATGAAAAGACTGTTTTACAAAGAAAGACAGAATGATTGTGTCGTACAGCATGTTTCTCCTTGTCTAACAGAGCCACACGCAGAGAGTTTTACTTTCAAAGTAGCTCTAGTATGTTGCTAAGTTCTACTAACCTACAGAAGGAATGAGGCAGAGGGAGAATTGGTGTAAATCTCATTTGGTGTGACTTGCATTAATAACTGATTATGTGATGTGTTGATAATGAAGTCAAATGGCTTAAGGCAGATTTACCCTATATGCCAGTCTAGTGTCTATATAAGTCCCCCGTAGTATTGACAAGGTATTAAATGTGTTATGCCAACAAAAGTAAAAGTATGTAGCTTGACACAAATCACAAACATTGTGTTTAGTGTAATCATTTTGAAGGGTAATATGTGATTTAGGTCATATTTTTCTGGGCAATATCACAAGATAGGAAGCACAGAGGTACAGTGTTCTATAAAGAATCACAATTTCCCAATGATAGAAATTGAGAAAGCTTCTTAAGTTAGAGAATTTAAAAAAAAAGAACTTTTCTCTCTCTCTGAGGGGTGTACATTAATTGCTAATGAATGGAGAATAAATTTTCAAACATACCATTAACTGTCTAAGCCTTGTATTTTATATAGGTATGCATTACAAGAATTTGTATTATGTTCTTATTCTTTTGTTTATAGTTACCATGTGAATAATACCTTTTGTATGCATGTGTAGCTAATTTATATAACTAATCTCATAATTTAAATTGGCATAATCTCAATGCCTTAGAAACTTGTTGACTCTCTTTTTGTGTTTTTTTTTTTTACTAATGGTTCACATTATTGAAATGCCTATTCTTAGGAAATATGTGTATATTTAATTCATAAGATTTAATGGAATATTCTACAAAGCTAATATTTTTTAAATTACCTATTAATTTTAATATCTATTGAAGAGAAGTTTGGGAGAGAGAATATGTGGACGGGTATATTCAAAATCTTCAATTACTTAAAGGCATTTCAAGTTGATTTGCACTTAGTCCTGCACGTATCCCATGAAGGAGGTCCAGGACCAAATACAGTTAGACAAAGTAAGTAGGTAATGGCATATTTAAAGGGAAAAAAATTGTAGGAGAGTGCTTAGAATGTAGAACAGTTTGCTTCTAAAAATGAAATTTTCCACAAAAGGAATGATCATAGCAACTAGGCAGTCACTCCTCAGAGTTGTTGCAGAAAATCCTATGGCTTTCCCCCTTGTAGGGCTTTTGGGCTGAAGGGTGATGATTTGTCAGGGCACAGGAAGCTAGCAGCCTCAAAGAGACTCCAAAATTTAGGCTCACTGCATCCTTCTGAAGTTGAAGTCGACCTTATACTTAATGCCTTCTGAGAAGTGATCCCCATATTAAATTATTTAGAAATGTGATTGATTATGACCTCCCAGAAGGCTCCGCTTAGAGGATAAATCACCTTAAAACATCAGCGAGCAATGGAACTCAGATAAAACAAGTGGTCATCTATCTGCAACCTATTAAAATTAATGAGCTTGTGGAATGACTGAAACTTTCGATAATTGAGAGGGATCGTTGAAACAAAAGGAGAACAGATACAACCAGGTTCATTCAACACTGTGCAGAGAAGAGAAAGGATAGCTCAGTGTTGCTACATTTTACTCATTCAAGGGTAAGAACGGATTTATATCTAAGCTCAAGCACTGGACTGCAGATTGTACAGAATGACCTCTGAGTAGGCAGATTTTAAAAAGGCCTTCTCTCTGAATAGATGAAGTAGAATAATGTGCCCCTCTCAGGGGTGACAGTCCCACTGCGAGAAGCTTGGAGAACAGAGCACAGGACAAATTTCAGGCTCTAACTGTCTCTTGTCCTGGCAGCTTAGGCTGTTATACAAATTGCACTTCAATATATGGTGGCCTGTGTTGAGTCAATTAATGAGCAGATGAATAAATAAGTAGAAAAAAATATGGGGCATCCCATTGTTTTATTGTTTCTAGAAAGAAGCAATACTAGCATAAGCTTTAGTCTGGATAAATGACCCCCAGAGGCCTCGAGAGATCATGTTTCCCTGGTTCCATTTTCATAAGAAAACTTTTTGATTAATTATTTGGTTTTCACTTACCCTGATCCTGGGGGCCCTGTAAAGCAAACCTAAGCATCCTAATTGCTATAGAGTGATATTCAGTAGATACAGGAATCAGTATCTTTTTCTCTTTCCTCTGGATTTCAGGAGGGCACTGCATCTCCCATGACTACCATGTGATCTTGTCCCTTGTAGTATCTGTAAAATGTATGAAATAAATGTAGAAAATACTTTTATCAGGCATTTAAGAATTTGGCTAATGCCAGTAAGTTCCCTGAAGACTAAATACTTGTAAGTGGCTGAAAACAGAGTTAAAGTCTGTGTAAAGCTCCTCTCTGGTCAGGAACACCTGTGACAAGCGATTGCCACCTTGTGAGGCTCCACGTGAAAACATCAGCTGCTTAATCCTACACAACTGCAAGCAAGTTCATTTTTTTTTTTTTTTTACAAATAGTTTATTGTCAAATTAGTTTCCACATAACACCCAGTGCTCATCCAAGCAAGTTCATTTTTATCTGGAAGGCTCACCTAGGAAAACAAGGCAAGAGGAATTCATGAAAAGGAAGGCAAAGGCACCTGAGGGAACAGTGTGACCCAAAACCATTACTCAAACTCATAACCTGTTAGGCTTCTAATACCTCAGGGCCCAACGGCAGAATGACATAGCAAAAGCAAACGTACAGCAGCTGAAAGTGTAACCGTCTGAAAATGAGTAAGATACTGAAAAAATATATCATTTGAAATCAGGAGTAATAAGTCAAAAGGCATCAGGCTGTTTAATGTATAAGCAACAACCCTAAAATGTCTCAGTGGCTTCTGTAGAGCATCCCTGACTTGTCGGAGAACCCTGCCACCATTCTGATCATGGCGACGCTGCCTGGAATATTACATTCCGTTCCATCGGTTCAAGAAAGCAGAAAGTCTGTAATTTCTACAAAATGGTGAAAATGTAAATCAACCAAATGTTTCTCGTCGTTAGAGTAATGTTTTCTTACCGCAGTAGGATTACGCTTGTATTTCAGTGGTCAGTCGTAGAAATCACTTCAGTGAGGGAAGTAGTAGGAGAAGCTGCCGCACAATGAGAAAAGAAGATGCGGCCCAAAAGAGAAGGCCCCTGTTACTAATCCTTTTAGAGGTCAGTGCTAAGATTAAGATGCTGTGGGGGCGCCTGGGTGGCTTAGTCGGTTAAGCGTCCGACTTTCGCTTAGGTCATGATCTCGCGGTTTGTGGGTTCGAGCCCCGCGTCGGGCTCTGTGCTGACTGCCAGCTTGGAGCCTGGAGCCTGTTTCAGTATGTGACTCCCTCTCTCTCTGACCCTCCCCTGCTCACGCTGTCTCTCTCTCCTGGAAATAAATAAAACATTAAAAAAAAAAGATTAAGATGCTGTGACCTTCTATTCCAATCCCAGAGTCCATTACAATAGGTTAACGTCTGTGTCATGCCGGTCGCTAAACATGCTCAGCAGAGCATGTTTCCTCTTCTTCTGCAGAGCCTGATTCCTCGTGTTCAGTGTCTCTTCTGCAGCAGGCCTTCATTTCTGTACCAGCAATACCTCCATCCTAGATTTAGCTCAGTCTTCCCAGCAGCTCTCTACATCTGGCTCAAAGTTAGCAAGGGCACAAATAACACCTTGTGTGGCACGCTGCACTAAACAGAAAGACTTTCTGTTCAGTGAAAACTGGATAGGAATTAGCCTCACTTAGCCTGAGTTTCATCATTTTTTAAAATAGCTTTATTGAAGGGTGCCTGGATGGCTCAGTCAGTTGAGAGTCTGACTCTTGATTTCAGCTCGGGTCATGATCCCAGGGTTGTGAGATCCAGCCCCATGTTGGGCTCCACGCTAAACACGGAGCCTGCTTAAGATTCTCTCTGTCTCTCTGTATTCCTCTGCCCCTCTATCCTGCTCTCTCTTTCTCTCTGTCTCTAAAAAAATACCTTTATTGAGATATAATTCACATACCATATGTATTAGGTTTCTCCAGGAAAATAGAAACAATAGGAGGTATGTGTATAGAAAGAGGGGGAGAGATTTATTTGAAGGAGTTGGCTCCTGTGATTGCTGACGTTTGGCAAGTCCAAAATCTGCAGGATAGGCCAACAGGCTGGAGATCCAGGGAAGAGTTGCAGTTCAAGCCCAAAGGCAGTCTGCTGCCAAAATTCCTTCTTGATTGGGGAGGTTAGTCATTTTCTATTAAGGACCTCAACTGATTGGATGAGACCCACCCACCCTATGGAGGATAACCTTCTTTACTCAAAAGGTACTGATTTAAATGTTAATTTCATCTAAAAATTACCTTAACAGAAACACCTAGAATAATATTTGACCAAATATCTGGGTACCATGCCTAGCCAAGTTGATATATAAGATTAACCATTATATCATAACATTCACCCATTTGTATATAATTCAATAGTTTTTAATATATTCACAAATATGTGCAACCATCATTATAGTCAATTTTATAGCACTGCCATCACCCCCAGAAAGAAATTTCATGCCCTTTAGATAGCACCCACCTATCCCCTCATTTTCCCCAGCCCTAAACAACAACTAATCTACTTTGTGTCTCTATAGACTTGTCTATTCTGGACATTTCACATGAATAAGATAAAAAAAAATCTGGCCTCTTGTGACTGGCTTCTTTCATTTGTATTCTTATTTATTTATGTAACATAATGTTTTCAAGCTTCATCCAAGTTGTAGCCAGAATCAGTACTTCATTCCTTCCTACAGCTGAATAGTATTCCATTGAGAGAACGTGTTTGTTTATCCACTGATCTCTTGATGGACGTTTGGATTATGAACATTTTTTTGGCTCTCGTGAATAATGCTGCTATAAAAATGTTTTTGAGTGTTTTTCTTTCTTTTGAACATATACCTGAGAAAATTGCTTGGCATATGGTAACTCTGTTTCCCAAAGTGGCTACACCAGCTTACATTCTCATAAGCAGTGTGTAAAAGTCCTGGCTTCTCCATGTCTTTGCTAACACTCGTTGTTTTCTGATTCTTTGATGCTAGTCATTTTAGTGGATGTGAAATGGTATCTCTCATCATTTTGATTTGCCTTTCCCTGGTGACTAATGGTGCTAAGCATCTTTTCATCTTTTCATTGGTTCTTTGTGAATCTTTCTTGGAGAGGTGTCTGTTCAGATCTTTTGCTCATTTTTCAGTTGAGTTATTTATCTTTTCATTATTGAATTATAGGAGTTCTTTATATATTCTGTATACAAGTCCCTTATGAAATATGTGATTTGCAAATATTTTCTGCCATTCTATGTATTGTGTTTTCACTTTCTTGATTGTGTCCTTTGAAGCACAAACATTTTTAATTTCAATGAAGTCCAAATTATCTACTTTTGCTGTTGCTGGTCACGTCTTTGGTATTATATCTAAGAATCTTTTGCCAAATTTTAATGTTGATCTTTCCAGCTCATGAATATGGGAAATTTTCCTCACTTATTTAGATATTCTTTACTTTTTCAACTTTTTTTTTTATTTGCAGAGTATAATTGCATTTCTTTTGTTTAATTTGGTCCAAGTATTTTACTCCCTATGATGCTACTATAAATGGAATTGTTTTCTTAATTTGATTTTCAGTTTGTCACAGATGAAGAAAGTTCCTTTGGGAAGAGATTAGGAGCTATCTGTTTGACAGTCTACTTCTCTCCCAGGCAGAATCTCTGAGCCAGGGGTCTGAACCTGGGGGTGGGAACGGACGGCATAATTCTCTCTCACTGACATGCTTTAGTTGCTGAATGGTAGGTGGAGGAAGGCCAGTAGACTGCGGGCTTCTCAGCTTGCCACATCTGTCATGAACCCACCACCTCATGAGCCCCAAGCAAGGGTTACAGGGACCCAGTATTCTCGGTGACACTGAACTCAAAGTAGAGGCCCCATTCCATGAGCAGGAGCTAGGCAGAAGAAGGCAACTCACTGCATCACAACACTCACCTGGAACTTAACCTCAGGGGCAAGTACCTGGGTGCAGCAGAAATGCTGGCATCCTCCTCCTTCCTGGACAAAAGTCTTCCAGTTGCAGGCTGTAGGGAGAAGGAGCCCTGTGCTCTCAGCTACACCAACCAAGTGGCGTCTTTACCTTCCTGAGCTGGAAGGGAGGAGGGCCGGAGTGGACTTGGTTATTCTATAGATTTTCTTGAATAAATGTTTATTCATTTGCTGTATTATCTAGGACCATATCCAGAGGCTTCAAATTGTCGTAGTTTATGTAATTTTAGATGGGGAGTGGTCTGCAGAGCTCTTCATGTATCATGTTAGGGTTTCCTCATTTTTAACATGGAGATCATAGTTTCTATTTCGTGCAGTTATGTAAGGATTAAATACATGTAATATGGTTGCATAGTGCCTGCTGCAGAGTAAGTTATCAAGTAGTATTACCTATTAATGATGATAACTATAATGATTTTATTGAATGCCATCATAATTACCGTTGGTAGTATAGTGGATTAAAAACACAGATCCTGAAGCCAGCATGCTAGCAGTGTTTTCTTTTTTAATTTAATGTGTGTATTTTTTTAATGGAATAAGCACTCAAGAATGCATCCTCCGCCAAAACAGCTTAACACCTTGACTTATGTGTATCTAGATGATTCTTCTACCAAACTTTTCTCTGTGGACCCAAATAGTATCTTGAGCCATATTCATATTTGTTAACAAATCAATTTAAATTTTGTGTGTGTGTGTGTGTGTGTGTGTGTGTGTGTGTGTGTGTGTGTGTGTGTGTAGAGAAAGAGAGACTGGCACTGAGACCTTCAATCCTCCCAAAAAAATAAAAATAAAGAGGATGTGGTTAAATATGTCAAGTTGTTGATTCAGTTCATACAACTTACATTGTTATTTAGATCACATTCATTGTTAATGAAGCATACTTTGCATGACTAATTATTAACGAAATATTTTATGTAGGAACATAGTAAATAGAGGAGGGTTTTTACATTTTAATCTATATACCTAGCTTTGACTGAGTGAACCAAAAATGAGTTAGCATTTCTTGCCCTTCCATTTACCTCAATTTTCAGAGGTTTAGAATTGACATCAAAATAGTTTTAGTGCTGAACACAACCCCTTACGTGTCTATATATGATACTAGCAAATATTTTGGAGCATTTACTATGTCCTAGGCACAATTCTTTGTATATTAGTTGATGGATTCCTTATTATACCCTATGTAGTAGGTACTCCTGCAAAGCCCATAGTTTTAACCCCTATGCTCTATCCCATGCATATAAGATTACATACCTATTTCTGTATTTACATATATGCATAGAGAGATTTTCCCAGGATGTGAATAGAGTTACCTCTAGGTGGTGGGATTTTCATGGTTTTCACTTTCTTCTTTCCATTTTTGAACTGTTTGCCTTTTTTTTTTTTTTCAAACAATGAGCATCTACCATGACTAGAAAAAGCAAATTAGAAATCCTAGTGCAAATCTGCAGGTAGGAGGAAAACAGAGTTAAGCTCTTTATGGTAAGTGATGCCTAGTGACAGGGCAATTAACTTGAACGTTTGTGTTATACCATATGAACCTTGCTCTGACCTGCATCACATGTTTTCTTATGTAGAAACTAGAAATCAATCAAAATATGTTCTGTTAATTAATTAGATTTTACGCAAAATATACTGGAGAGAATTCTGCACTATGTACTTGTTTCTCTGTTTTTTCAAGCTGGGTCAAAGCTGTGGCTCTGAGTTCATAAGCTTCTACCACATTGCACTTTGCAGTTAATACCTAACATTCAAACTTAATTTTTGGAAGGAAATATTGACCCTTCTTAGGGGGTTCCTTGCTCTCAACATAACAGCAAACATCATGTTCTTCCTAAACAGATGAAGAAGTTACGTTCTCTAACGCATGTTTTTATCCCTTTCAAGTAAGACTGAAAGGCTGAGTTTTATTAAACTAGAAAAAATATAAAGTACACCCCACTTATATTTGTAAATTTCCGTCTAATTCCTTAAGGCAAAAATACTTCCTAACACTTCTATTGTAAGTAGGGTGGCCCTGGAATAATGGTATTTGCATTAATTTTGTTTGTCCTGAGTGACGAACTTTCAAGTTGCCTTGTTTTGCAGTACTACATTTTTATTGTTTATTTTAATTAACACTTATTTTATTCTACATAGAGAACACATTGATGCTTACCAGAGGAGAGGTGGGTACGTAATGGGTGAAATAGTTGAAGGGGTTAAGAGTACACTTATCACTATGGGTACTGAGAAATGTATAGAATTGTTGAATCACTATATCACACACTTGAAACTAATATAACACTTTATGTTAACATACTGGAATTTAAAAAATACTTATTCTCAAAAAAGGAAAAAATATAGAAATAAATTCTTCATGTCTTTTGTATAGACCACAAAAATATTTGTTGTTTTTCTCCTTTTTCAAGTTAATGAAAAGAGAACTAAAATATAATTTTGCTCTAGGAGAATGAAACAAAATGCCATATAACTTCAAATATGAAATAAGGTAAAATGCAAAAAAATCCATTTTATAATAGTTGAGCTAAAGCTATTTAAGAATGTAATGGCAATGACAGTTTTAAATGGAAGCACATCGATGATTATTTCAGATACTAGCAATCTTCTTCATTTCTTATTCTCTCTTTATAGGCCAGTCTTCTTTTTGCTAATGTTAAATAGAACCTGAACGTATTTAATTTACATCAAAGTAGATACGCATGATCCCTGCCGAAATGTAAAGGTTAAGTTGTATGAGTGCTCATACATTATTAGAATGCTGGCTCCAAAAAAAATGTTTAGATTCAGCCTAAACTGGAAAATGGAATTAATAATTTATCAGCTGCCTGTTTTAAATGTTTGAGTGATGAGGATTCTGTAATACAAAGCAGGGTATAAATCCTAAAATAATGTGCAAGCCATCAGGCCTTGGTAACATGACCCAGATGCATGATATGGTACTAAGGACTTTAATCAGCCAAGAATGAAAATATTTCTAAGAGAAAAATACTAAACAAAATTGTGTGATTTTTGTCCATATATTTCATAATTGATAGTCTGGACACTTTAAAAAATATATTTATCTATTTTGAGAGACAGCATGAGCAGGGGAGAAGGAGAGAGAGAGAGAGAGACAGAGAAAGAATTCCAAGCAGATTCTGCACTGTCAGCACAGAGCTCAACATGGGGCTTGAACTCAAGAGCTATGAGATTATGACCTGAGCCAAAATCCAGAGTCAAACGATAGTCTTAGATTTTTAATGAATTTATTTTTCCTCAAATTTATCACCAATTAAATTACCAAAACCCACATAGTCATAAAATTGTAGAACTAGGCTTTCAACCAAAGACTGCTTATATAAGGATGAAAATGTTGAAAACAACCTAACTGTTCAATGCCAAAGGCTTGGCTAAATAATAAAAGATAAAAGTCATATGATGAAATATTATCTTACTATTAAAGGCATTCTATAGACATGGAAATGGTGGAAAAACAGGTTTTAAATGGTATTTGGTAAAATTACATTTTTGTAAAACAGCCATATACATATACACAAAAATATATAAAAGGATAATTTCAGTACTGTAACCACAGCATATTTTGGTAATTATATGTATTCTTTATTGTCTTTGTATATTTCTAGGAGGTTTCCCCACAGTTGGGTTCATTTGCCAGGGCTGCTATAATAAAATATCATGAACCTGTTAGCTTAAACAACAGAAATTTATTTTCTCACAGTTCTGGAGGTCAAAAGCCTGAGATCAAGGTGTCAGCAGTTGGTTTATTTTAAGTCCTCTCTCCTTGGCATACAGATGGCTGTTTTCTCCCTATTGCCTTTACATGGTCTTCCCTCTGTGTGTGTCTATTTCCAAATTTTATCTTCTTATAAGGATCCCAGTTATACTGGATTAGTGCTCACTGAAATGATCTCATTTTAACTTAATTACCTCCTAAAGATGGTCTCCAAATATTGTGCAGTCACATTTTGAGGTACTAGGATTGGAACTTTAACATATGAATTTGCCCCAGTGGAGGAGACCTTGAAATATATACATATATATATATTATATATATATATAATATATATAAATTTGGGAGGAAGGGGACACAATTCAGCCCATAGCAACAATGTTCATATATGACTTTTAAAGAGAAATACAGATACTTCATGTTGACAAGATAAAAAGGAAAAAATAATCAACTCTCTCAATATTCCTACTCTAAATTAGTTAATTGGTCTTTTGTTTATAAGTTGATCTATTTGGGGTTTGGTTATTATAAGTCTGTCCTTCCAACTCCTGATCAACTCTGTGTAACTTATAAAGCTTTGGCTAAGATTTTGTGTATTGATGTCACCATCAGCTACTGTCTAATTATGAGGTACCCCCTGAGGCTATCTTGTTTTGAATTTTTGAGCTGTGACGTCTTCCTTAGCCTCTTCTTTCAGCCTCTTGTTTCCTTAGCCTCTTGTTTCAGTTTTCTTGATTTATAGAAAGATTTTTAAAAACATTGAGGAAGCAACAAATAAAAATCTGAAACTCACAAAAAACCAATAGTCATGTTTTCCAGATGATAGCAAGTTAAAGGAAAAATGAAATCAAGGAAACGTTTTTTGAAGCCAGTCCAGAAACATTGTTTCTCTTCCTTGGTTTCTCTTGATCCTGTGCTGTATGGACACCACTAACAGTGGAACCCTGGGAAAAGATGGGAAGATTCTTATGATCAGAGGAGTTGAGAAACTTCTGGACCATAAATCTCTCTTCTGGAAGATATTGCCTACTTTTGGTTTAGTTCAGAAAATAGGTGGGAAATTTTCCAAGGGGGGACCTTGAAGGAACAGCAGTGAATACAAAGAAAACTAATGACATGGAAACGCCAAAGGAAGAGTTCAGATTTGCCACCTATAATCAAAGAACCATGGACCACATTTACTTGCATATGCTCTGATATAACTTTGAAATAAAGGTCTGATATGGACTGCCAAAGAATATATGTTTATACAAATTCATAAAATTCATTTTATTATATATTTTTCAAAAGGATATAGAATTTTGAGCAAAATGGGAAAATATTTTTATAATACTCCATCAAAGTCTTTGTTTCCTCTTTTAATGCCACATGATAAGTTATATAGTATTTCTAGGTCTTGTTTTCCAGGTCCTGTAAGTGAAGAGATTTTAGGGGTTAGGAAAAGTAAATATACCAGACCAAACCATGGCTTCTCATTAACTTCATCTATGCTTATAAATATTTTTTTTTAATTCTCAGGAACAAAACAGGTTATAAAAATATATACACATTAGCAACTGGTTTTATATCCATGCAGATGTAAGTTTGTAATTTATAATATCAACTGAATTCAAATAAACTTGAGCTAACTAAAGCATATTTGACAACTGAAAAATATCATTAAAGTGTGAATTCAATGCTTAAAGTCTTCAAATTAGAAAATATTCAAGATTAAAATCTTGATTATCAATCTGCCTTAATAGAGAAATATACGCCTATGACAAAGTCACTGAATATAAACATAAAAAGAGAGCAGGTATATCTCAAAAAAAATTAATTTCTCCCTCAATATTTGAAATGCTACAGATCTTTTTTGGGGGGTAGGGAATCTTTAAAAGCAAATCTTAAAATTTGCTTTTTTTCCCCCACATAGATACAATGCAAGCATTTTGTTCATTGCTTTATAGTGAGTACCGCTCTCATTTAAATGTTCCTCTCTCCCTGTTAATACATTCAATTGTTTAAAGGCTGGAAAAGAAAATAACAAACAGCAATAACTGTCTCCATCTGACCTCCCCAGTGCCTCAGAAAGCAATTGTCATCCAAAACAGGACTCAATCTTCGGGAGTAAATTTCATTTGAAAAACTTGTAGGCTTCCTCAAAGCCACACTCACAAAATAGTTGGTGGGTGGCAACATAGATTCTTTTCTAATTTAAAAAGAAACTGAGTAACTTTGTTACTTCTGATGTCCCAGAAATATTACTTGGCAAGAATTATGATAAGAAACAAATCACCTCAAGTTAATTGCAGCCTTATGATGACTCCGTTAGATGTGTAGACTAGATTTTGTAGGATTTAGAAAGCACCTTTCAGTAAAGAACTGGGAAACTTGCAAATGAATACGAAAGAAGGCCCCCAGGCAGGATCAAAATGCTTTTCCTCATCTGGTGTGAAATTCTTTCCACGGTTGCAGCTAATTATTAGACCACAATAGAATTCTAATTTATGGCATATTTCTGGACTATTACAATGAGATAATTCCAGAATGTGCTGTGGTGGTTGAAATTGAGAGTAGCTGAGTGAGGCAACAGGGTGGCCTTAAGAATTGGTGTAATAAAGAAAAGGGGTGGAGTGGGGGATGGGGGAGAGTTGGCTGGGGAAAACATGGGTTGTCCAGATGCTAAGTATTGCATATGAAAATAGTGTTGGGCAAAGTCAGGAAAGCTGAGAAAGTGAGAGAGTGAATAAGAAAACAGGCTCTGAATTCTTCTGGAAAGGAAATTATTACATTAAGCTCTATCTTTTATTCCTTGGAAAGGCCAGCAAGAGAAGTACTTTTAGCCAAGGATAAAATGAGAGGCCCTTTCAGTTTCCTTTCAGAGTCTGTTTATCAATGTCTAGAACATTTTTGAACATTCCATAGAGGCACAGTACTTTACGGGGGAAGGATTTTATGATTTTGAATGTAAAGACAAGATCCTGCTCCACTTTACTCTGACAACTGTATCTTTGGTGATTTATGTATTTATGGCTTCCTCGCGTTTGGATGTGCATTTAGGCAAGTTAATCCGAATCCGTTTCTTGTACTACATTTACTTATCTTAAACTTCATACGAATAGAATATAAGTTCCATGAGAGCTAAAAGTTTTGTCTAGTTTGTTCTCTACTCTTTATGCAGCACTTAGAACAGTACCTGACCTAGAGTAGCTGCTATGGATCCTATTTGTTGACTGAATACACACACTGAGAGCATAATTCCTACATTCAGTAAAAATGGAATGTTTCTAAAGTTAGTCAAACAATTATTATTGTGCATTCACTCTACCAACCCCACAGATTATTTGAGCTGAGGTCAACCTGAAAATGGCTTAACACCTAATAGAGGAGACAAACTGCCTGCCTACCATGACTCATGACTCAATATCAGTGGAAGGAATTGTGTGATCTACAGCCATGATACTGTAGTGTTCTGAAAGCCAAGAGAAATGTAAATGCCAAGAAACGCTGGGTTGTCTGCAGAACAAACACTGCGGGAAGGTAAAAGGAGGTGGGGAAGAGGCAGAGGGTGTAGCTTTCCGGAGATTGCAACACACATAGTAACGAAGAGCCTTTTCTCTGGAATCAAGCTGTTTATGAAGTTCAAGTCTCACCTCACTATTCAGTAACCCTGTGCCTCCTCTGTGTATCATCTTGCAGATCATAATAATACGACCTAAGCCACTGGGTACTTTTAAGGATTAAATGAGCTAAAATATTTATAGGACATTTAGAACAGTGCCTGCCATGTCATATACCGTTATGCTCGAGAAATGTGAATGATTATTACCTAAGCTGTGGGGAAAGAATCCAGGTGGTAAGAGTTTGGAAGAAAAGGATAGTGAAGCTTCTCCGTGCTAACCTTTGGCCTCAAAAAGAATGACTTGCACACAGCTCCTTGGGTTATGCACGTCTAAGGGAAGCAATAGATACAGTACTTAATAACTACAGCCTGCTTTGTTAGTCAGCTTCTGGCAAGACATTCAACGATACCCTCCTCCTGGAATTCATCCCTGCGTGGAATCCTCTGCCCCAGTGTGGGTTGAACCTAGTAACTGTCTGCTTGCAAATAGATAATAGCAGCAGTAGTAGGATGTCACTTCTATGATTCGTTTTCAGAAGACTAGGACTTCCATCTTCTATGTTGTCTGTTGCTCCCAAACTCTCCCTTGCCTTTTTGTTCTCTCACTTGCTCTGTGAACCCAGATGCTATGTTATAAGTTCCTCCGTGGAGAGGCCCACGTGGCAAGATGCTGACGAAGGCCTCCAGCAACAAGGTGTAAGGACCTAAGGCTTCAGCCACAGCCTAGAAGAAGCTAGTCTTCCAGCGAAGACTGAAGATAACTGTAGCCTCCTGAGAGACCCAGAAACAGTAGACGCAGCTAAACCCTGCCTGGATTTCTGACTTACGGACACTGGGAGATAATAAATGTTGCTATTTGAATCTGTTACATTTATGGAGTCGTTTATTTGTTACACAGCGATAGTTCACTGACATACAGGCATAAGAAATACATTTTATATTGTGATTTAGCATGCATGTGTACACATAGAGACACCTGTACACACATTTATATAGCTAGAGCAAGAGTTTCTTAAAACAGTAGTTAACTATGTATAATATGCTTAGATATTTTCTATTAATTTTTAAAAATGACAGTAGGGGCATTAGGTTGATTTAATGGCTCAAAAATTGGTTGTAACAGGGGCCCCTGGGTGGCTCAGTCAGTTAAGTGTCCGACTTCAGCTCAGGTCATGACCTCAATGTTCGTAGGTTCGGCCCTGCATCGGGCTCTGTGCTGACAGCTCAGAGCCTGGAGCCTGTCTTGAGATCCTGTGTCTCCCTCTCTTTCTGACCCTCCCCTGCTCATGCTGTCTCTCTCTCTCTCTCTCTCTCTCAAAAATAAATAAAACATTTAAAAAAATTGGTTGTAACAAAGAGTTTGGAAACATTGGTTAGGAATATTGTCCCTGAGGTTCTTCAAAATGTTAAAAATAGAACTACCTTACGATCCAGTAATTGTGCTACTGGGCACTTACCCAAAAAGGTAACAAGAACACTAATTCAAAGGGATACATCCAATTATAGCAGCATTATTTACAATAGCCAACATATTAAAGCAGCCCAAGTGTCCATCAATTGATGAATGGATAAAGAAGAGGTGGTATGTGTGTATGCACACATACATACATATATACAATGGAATATTCGGTCATAAAAAAGAATGGATTTTTGCCCTTTGCAAAAATAAGGATGGAGCTAGAAAGTATAATGCTAAGTGAAATAAGTCAGAGAAAGACAAATACTGTATGATTTCACTCATATGTGAAATTCCAACATTACCATAGTTAGGGGGAAAAAAGAATATTGTCCCTGGAATGAAATTTTCAAGGTTTATAATTGAGCTCTACCACTTAGTATTTGGGTAATTCTGGCAAAGTTGTACAGCCTGACGGGGCATCAGTTTCCTAATCTATAAAATGAGAAAAATAATGGAATATGGGTGGTTTTGAGATTAGATTAGATAATGTGTGCAAAGCACTTGTTACAGAACACACACACAAAAAAAGCTAACTATTCTTAGCTAATACTTTTTTATTGTAATGAAGCTTTCCTAGATCTTCCCTTAGTCCTGGAACAGAACTGGTAATTCTATCCACTATTACAGCTTGTTGAAAACATGTATTATAGCATCTTTTACATCCTATTGTTATTATTTATTTTTATATTCATCATTTTCTCTCCCATACTCATTTCATTCCTCTCAATACTACCTTGAGAGAAGGTAGTATTTCCAATTATTCATTTCTCTAATATTTGCACAATTCTTGACACAGAATAAACGTTCAATAGCTATCAAATTGTAAATGAAAACAATGAATGAATAAATGCTCACCAACAGAAGATGGCCCATTCAGTTTTCCAACATCTGTAATTAGTAACAAGCTGTACCTTACAGCAAGTTAAAATATACATTCTATAAACCTCATTTTCCTATCAAAACTGGCTCTTTATAAGTCTATTTCCTTTTTCATAACATTTGTATGCTATCCTCAAGGATAAGCCCTCTCATGGGAGTATAGGACGTATAATTCCAAATCATCTCTGAGTGAAAAAGTCCCAATTTTTTCAATGATTACTGACCAACATCCCAGTCATTCTTCTCTGGAGATATCACATTTTGCTAGTGTTTCTATTAAAATCTGATGTCCACATCAGAACTGGTGAGGGCAGGCAAATATCACATTTAACTCTCATTGTTCTGGTTTTATATCACGATTACACCAGAGTGTTTCAAAGTATTTGGACTTCTCTAATAAAAATGTCATGCTCATTCTTATAAAAATGTTCATTTTATACATACTCCAATAGGTTCTTAATGTAGGTTCACATTTTTTACTTATATTCTCAGGAAGTGTTTAATCATGAAGTTTACATTCTTTAGAAAAGTTTTAGAATCCTGATTTTCTCATACTGGAATAACCAGGTTTCTAAGCTTTGTATCACTGAAAAATGTAGAAAACATACCTGAAAACATACCTTCTAAGCTGTGTCTCCCTCTCTCTGCCCTTGACCCGCTCACACTGTTTCATTCTCTCTCAAAAATAAACAGTAAAAAATTAAAAATAAAAAAATACTGAAGCACGTATGGAAACAGGACAAAGAAAAACAATGGAAAGAGACTTATAATTGACCCAGTTATTGACATTATCAAGAAATAGATTTGAAAGTAATTGTGAATAGCATATTTAAGAAATAATTGAAAAGATAGAGAACTTTACTAAACAAGTAGAATTCATTTTTTTAATATCAAACAAGAATGGTAGAGTTTTAAAAATTATATTCAGAACCTTAAGGATGAATCCATTATCAGATTTAACATAACCGAATTGAGGTTTAGTTCACTAAGACAACTCTGTAAAATGTATTTGGCTAAAACACAGAGAACAACAACAAGATGACAAATAGAACAAATAACATGAGATAAATAAGGAATTTCATGGAAAACTCTTACATGTAAAGTTGAAAGTCAAGTATTTCCAAAATGATCTTGAGGACAATGAATAAAGCTGGAGTACTTATACAACCAGACATTAAGATCTATTTAGAAAAAAAAAAAACTTTGATGGGCATCTGGGCAGCTCATTTAGTTAAGTATCTGACTCTTGGTTTAAGGTCAGTCCATGATCTCAGAGTTTGTGGGTTCAAGCTCTACACTGGGCTGTGTGCTGACGGTGTGGAGCCTGCTTAGGATTCTCTCTCTCTCTCTCTCTCTCTCTCTCTTTCTCTCTCTCTCTCTCCCTCCCTCCCTCCCTCCTCCACTCTCTCAAAAATAAACATTAAAAAAACTATGATAATTAAGACACCATGGTAGTTATATGAGGAATATACAAATACATAAATAGCTCAGAAGGGAAAGTCATTTAGACATAAAACTATCATATGCAATCTCTTGTTTTATGATAAAAATAACATTTATTGCAGAAGGTAATGATTGGTGTTGGATCAGATAGGATTTGTACAGCAAACATTTAAATAAAATTTGTTATAAAGATGGTTAGTGAAATAATAGTTTTAGAAGGAAAATGGAGAAAATATTCATGGATTTTTGAATATTTGATATCTTTTAAATATGAGACAACCATGAATGTAAAATCAAATCAATGAATTGGACTGCTTCTCTGTTTATCAGAAGACACCATTAGAGAATGAAAGGCAAGCTGCAAAGAGTGCCAGCATTTATAATACTTAAATCCAACAAAGAATTCATATCCATAATATCCAGAATATATAAATTTATTAAAAATCGGTTAGAAAAAGGTAGATAATCTAATAGAAAAATGGTCAAGAAATATAAAAGAGGCCTAAAACATATGAAAAGTCTCTCAATCTAATTATATATCAGAATAATAAGAATCAATAGCATAATAAGTTACACTATATATCTACCAGACTGTTAAAATTTTTTTAAAAAGTAATATTAAGTGTTGGTATAGACATACATCAATTAGGAGTCTCATTCACCACCACTGAGACTATAAATTGGTATAAACACTTAGAAAATCTGTTTAGTATTTTCTACACAATTTTAACATAAGAATACCCCGTGATCCAGGAGGCAGGAGGTCTACTAATGCATATAGAATTACCAAAAATGCATGTAAACAATGTTTATAAGGCATTATTCTGCATGCTGGACACAACCCGTATATCCTTTAAAAATATGATAAGCCAATATATTAAAATACATTCATAAAATAGAATGCAATAATGAAGATGAGTAGACTTCTACACACAATGTGAATATGTGATATTGGATCTAATAAGAAATAAATACTTGGTCTTTGTCCAGTTCTTGGCACAAGGGTTTCTAAAACTTTTGGAATTTCCCTATTGATAGGAATGAAAGGGGTGTCCTTTGTTATTCATAATAAGGCCCTTTCACACATACCTGAATTTATGCTAGTGAAATGACCCTTGGTGAGCCTCTAGGTAGATTCAGATTGGGACTTTTTTTCCAGAGAAACACTCATGAATAGGTAGTTGGCACTTTCAGTACCACCCTCTGACCTCTGGTGAGGCTGGGAGAAGAGTTGAAGATTAAGTTAATCGCTAATGGCCAGTGATTTAACCAATCATGCAGTAAGCATGTTTATGTCCCCACAAAATTCATATGTTGAAATCCAAATCCCCAATGTGATGGTATGGAGTGGTGGGGTCTTTGGGAGGTGATTACATCACAAGGGTAGAGTCCCATTACTGCCCTTGTAAAAGTACCTAGAGAATTCCCTTGCCGTTCTGTCATGTGAGGACACAGCAAGAGAGCTGTCTAGAAAACAGGAAGCAGACTCTCACCAGACACTAAATCTGCAAGCATCTTGATCTTAAATTTTCCAGCCTCCAGAAATGGAAGGAATCCTTTTCTGTTGTTTATAAGCCACCCACTCAGTCTATGGTGTTCTGTTTAGCAGCCTGAACTAACACACCTGCATACTTAAACCTCCACGAAAATCTCTAAACAGTGGGATTCAGAGTTTCCAGGTTGATGAACACATCAAGGTGTGGGGAAAGCACAGCATTCGGAGGAGCCATAGAAGCTCTGCATCATTTCACCTATACCTTGCCCTATACATCTCTTCCATTTGTTTTTTCCTCAGTTGTATCCTTTACAATAAACTGATGATAGTAAACTATTTCCCTGAGTTCTGTGAGCTATTCTAGCAAATTATCAACCCTGACAGGGAATATGGGAATCTCCCAATGTATAGTCTGTTTGTCAGAAGTGCAGAAAGCAAGGGAATTGTGACTGACTTCTGAAATAGAGGCATTCTTGTGGGACTGAGCCCTTAATCCATGGGTCTGCACTAATTCCAGGTAATGTCTGAATTGAATTGTAGAACACCCAATTGGTGTCTAGAATACGAGAAAACTTGGTTCAGGGGGGGAAAACTAAACACCTATATTTTATGTCAGAAAGTAGAAACAGGTCAAAAAATGAAACACAAATATTGTTGATTGAAATAAGCCAGTGCACATTGTATGTTTCTAGTTACATTTAGAAAACAGGCAAAACTAATGTATGGTATGAGAAGCCCTGATTGGTTACTTTTAAGGAAACAGCATTTGGATGGGGCAAGTGGGACACTTCAGGTACCAACATTCTATTTCTTGATCTGGAAAGTAGTTACATGGGTATATTCAATTTTACAACTTAATTGTTATTCATTCAAGATTTGTATACTTTATGACTTCATATTTCATTGAAAGCTTTGCTTAAAAATTCATTCAAATATCCACCTACTTTTTTATCCCAAAATTACATTACATTTCACATTGGAGACCTGCAGAACAATGTTGAGACCATTACCAGAACTATTTGTCAGACTTCAGAAAGATCCGATCTCCTGCCTTACAGGTGAAATATAAATTCCTAAAAATTAATTAATTAAGTAACTAATCAATTACATCTAAATATTTTTATTATGTGTCTAGTTTGTCCTGGCATTGGGCTAGAAACTAGGAATATAATAATAATTAAGAGAGTCATTGAAAAAACTGACTGAAGGATATTTTGAAACCTGGGAGCTGGTGTTTTAGTTTTCTATTGCTATTGTAACAAATTACCACACACTTAGCTGCTTAAAATATGTTTATTATCTGATAGTTTTGGAGACTAACTGTCTAAAACAAGGCTCACTGAGCTAAAAATCAAGGTGTTGGCAATGCAGTATCATTGTGGAGGCTTTAGGAAAGAATCCTTTTCCTTGAATTTACCAGTTTCTAGAGGCTGCCTGTGTTTCTTAGTTCATGACCTGCTTCTGTCTTCAAAGACAGCAAATGCATTGATCTCCCTGGATTCCATTGTCACATCTCCTTCAATAACTCTGACTCTCTTGCCTCCTTCTTTTACCTATGAGGATCATTATGATTACATTGTGCCTACCTAGAAAATCTAGGATCATCTCCCTGTTTTAAAATCTCATTTGATCATATCTTCAAACTCCCTTTCACTATATAAGGTAATATAGTCACAGGTTCTGGAGATTAGGATGCAGACATCTTTGAGGGGCAATTACTCTGCCTACTATATGATCCTAAGAAATAATCCCTAAAACTAACAAATTAGTCTGTTTAAATTTAATTTGTGTCTCTGACAAGAAAGCTCTAAGAAGAATGGCAATAAAGGCTATGTAGTTCCTTTCAATATACATCATGATGGTGGCTCCTCCCCCCACCCCCAATTTTATGTAGTGGTTGGATGTGGGAGGAGTGTTCTGGGGAGCACTGTCTTAGAGTTCATTCATCGCCTGAGCAATCTGGCTGGATCTGAGGCATTTAAGTCACGTATGACCTCAACTGCCACCATACTTACTTTCAGTTTAATTTTTTTAACGTTTATTTATTTATTTCGAGAGAGAGACAGAGATTGAGAGAGAGGAAAAGAGAGAATCCCAAGCAGGCTCCACACTGTCAGCACAGAGCTGGAAGCAGGGCTTGATCTCACAAATCATGAGATCATGACTTGAGCTGAAATCAGAAGGTGGAACTTAAGTTTTAAATCTTGATGACTTAAAGATAACTTTGCTTTTTTTAAAAAAAATGTCATTGTCCTTTGTGGGGAACAGGGAAGCCAAATAGAGTTGAGAAATTCTGCTTTGACCCCATTTTTGTTATGTGTACACCCTCTTGTCCAAGTGTGTCACCTCTCTGCCTGCCCATTCCTCATACTCAGCACAGCTGCCATTCTCATGTGCTTGTAGCTTCCCAGAAGGGCCATGTCCTCACACAGGCTTTGCATACACTTTTGTCATCTCTAGAAATTTCCTGCTCTCATTTATTCACTTGATTAATTGCTACTTGTCCTCTAAGATCCAGTGTGGTATTTATCCCATATAAAAACATTTCCAGGCCCTTCTCTACCCTCATCTAATCTCAGTATATATCCATGTATGTGTTCTGATACAATTCTAGGCTATCTTCTATCAAAGCATGTATCAAACTGTATCACATATTTATTTTTTTTACTGTCACCTTTAGTAAGTCTCCTTAGGGTAAGATCCTATTTTATTTGCCTTTGAAATTCTAGCATACAGATTATGAATGAATGAATAGTAATAAGTTAATTAGACTTAAAGTCTGTTTAAGACCTGGTTCTGGTTATATCTATGTAAGATCAGACTAAATTGATTAACAACTTGGAGCCTTGGTTTCTTCTTCTCATGAGGATAATAATTGCTCTTTTTTTTTTTTTTCTTATTTGTCATTTGAGGATCAAATGTAATAACTTAGGGGGAAGTCCATGTCAACAGTGAGGTTTTACAGAAACCTATTGACAGCTCACTGAGCTGGGCATAGAGAATACAAAGAAGAATAAAATATATGCCTGCCATTAAGGAGCTTAGATCTGTCCTCAATGTCAAGGAAACAGGAAAAGGAATTGTTTTCTTCTGCTGTGAGCTGTAAGAACATCAAAGAGAGATACAGAGAGTGGCATTTGAGTGGGGCCATAACGACAGATGAAGCATTTACTTAGTTTGGAATCATGAAGTGATGAAGTTAATACAAATTAGACAAAACAAAGAGTGCCATGGACATACAGGAGAACTGCTTAATTTTGTCCAGGGGAGTCCGATAAAGAAAGCTTCGCACAAGAGATGACATTTAGGGAAGATCCCAAAGAACAGATAGTATCTTCCCATCCTCCCTAACAGGAGGAAGGAAATTCTAGGCAGCAACCAGACTGGATGACTAGGCTAGTTTGGCTACAGAATGTGGTGTATTGTGAGGACTGGCTGCCAACTTGAAGAGGAGGGTGTTTCCAACCCCCACCTGAAGGCGCGAGCCTGGGTCAATAGCAGCTGAAGCCAAGAAGGGCGTAGAGGGTGACTGAATGACAGATGGGGCAAAGTCGCATGAGGACTGATGTCAGAATCAGCCAAAGTCGAAGGAACAACACAGTTGCCAAAAGGAAATCTGAGAGCAAAGACCAGTAGCCAGAAATGGATGGATGCCATGGTGTCAACACAGGGGCAGGGCAAGCTTCCAAAGGCCAAAGTCCAGTAGCCCAGCTGGTTTTTTTTTTTTAAATATATTTTTTTTAATTTATTTCTAGGAGAGAGAGAGACAGCGTGAGCAGGGGAGGGTCAGAGAGAGAGGGAGTCACAGACTGAAACAGGCTCCAGGCTCTGAGCTGGCAGTCAGCACAGAGCCCGACGCGGGGCTCGAACCCACGAACCGCGAGATCATGCCCTGAGTGAAAGTCGGACGCTTAACCGACTAAGCCACCCAGGAGCCCCTAGCCCAGCTGGGTTTGAAAGCTCTGGGTGAGCACCATCAGGGACAAGATGAAAACAAGGACTGATCAGGCAGCAAAGAGAATCTATGAGGGTCAAATTGTTTTGACACCGTAAGGCAGGAGGTGTTGCTATTTCTAAGAGCCCAAAGAGTATTTGTAGCATACAGACCTTCAGTTCTAGTTCCTGGGGGATGAAATTGCTCTCTATGCTCGGGCAGAAAATACCACCTACTTCACTCCCCTGCCTCTGTGACAGTCATGTGCAATTATGCTAGTGGTGAGAGACAAAGCTAGCAAGATTAGAGAGGATCTCATAAGGAAGGGCCTAGAGTGCCAGAATGGGAATTTTTCCATGATTTTGAAGTTAATGGGGAGCCATGGAAAGATCATGAGTAGGGAAGCCACATGATTGAAGCTGAACTTGAAGAAAATCAACAGAAAAGGTAATGGTATAGGTAGTGATGTTTCAACAAGTCCGATTTAAGTTGTATGAAGTCTAAATTGGAGCCTGCTTCATCTATTCATTTACGAAGAATAGGTAATCAATGTGGCAAACATTCATTCATTATACCTATATTATCTGAATTGCAGTAAGGCTAGATGATACTATTTTATGGACCATCTATCATCATCCTGCTCACCAGTTTGTTACTATATAGTTGTATGGAGGATGATGGTGAATATTTGTCAGAAGAAGAATCACAATTAATATTTTTTTAAGATTCTACAAGCGCACTCTCCATGTAATGCAGGCCAGTTTTTAGGCAAGATATGGTCATGTGTGCTGCCTCTACCTATAATGATGTTTAGAATCAGAAATCAACCAGTTGGAAAACTTTTTATACCTGTATATGCTAGTTTCTGAATCCCTCTAGACCCCCAGGATGGGAATATTCCTTGATTTTGCCCAGTTCTATTCCCTGGGAGGGGCTCTGGTGGCCTTTGTTTTTTCTCTCTGCATGTTTGTTTTTGTTTGTTGGTTGGTTTTTCTCTTTATCTTCCCCAGCTCCATGTGAGGTGAGCATTGGAAAATATGCCCTTCTTGGAAGCTAGAGGCATTTTTAGCCTACCATCTGCTGTTATAAACACAAGGACGGAAGAATAATTTTGGGTTTTGAGGAAGACCTTCTTAGCCCCTTGTATCTATAACTATAAACTCTCTTAAAATGATGGATTTCTTATCTATCAAATTCCAGTCAGCTCCATGGACTAATAAACCATAGTTCTTTGTTCTTTTCTAGACATATTTCTTAGAATTTTACACGTATATTGATATATAAAACAAATGCAAGAAGCAGATATGTGTGTATATATACCTTAATTTGGTTTCTTCTTTTTCCCTACTTCTCTCTCTTGACTTACTGTCAGTACCTTAGAAATACATATTTTGCTGGGAGACCTACAACTTTAGTGCCTGTTCTCAGAGTCATTTTGTCCAATTTTAAGAATTTCTTGAGCAGTTTTTTTTTTGGGTGACACAAGAATACCCTTGTTTTGATTCTAACCAAAAGCCAAGTTTTTATCAGTCTTTATCCCTAGAATATTTCTTAATATTCTTTTATTCTTTAGGCTCGACAAACAGTTGTCTCTTTCATTTATATATGGCTCTCAAGTTGTTACCTCCATATCCGGTCATCTCTATTCACAGATCAGTCTTCTCTTTTATAAAGTCATGTCTTCTATCTTGCCGTAGGCAGCAACTAACAATGGCACTGGCATTTGGTTCTCCAGCTTTTCCTAGAGCTATGAGTGCATCAGACACCTTGTCTACCTTCTAATCTACTTCAGTTGTGCATAGCATGGATTGCTACCCATGCATCCTGAAATGTCAATTTTCTATCAGCCATTTAGTCAGTGCCCTATATTACAGTTTCCTTGGAACATGTCATCCCATTTGTAGTATAAAATCCTGTATTAGTTGGAATAAGCTGGGTTATGCTTCAGTAACTAATCTTAAAATCCTAGTGACCGCTAATGACAAAGATGTATTCTGAAAAGGAGTCAGACAGCTCATCACTATTGAATAAATAATATGTCCTACGTGGCTAGCCATGATCTTTACATGTACTATTTCATTTTAATCTTTATGAGGTGTTCACAAGCATCTCCATTTTCTATATATAGAAAATAAGATTTACAGGGATTAAGTAATTGTTCGAGAATACATAATAAATTGGGGTACCTAGGTGGCTCATTCGGTTGAGGGTCCAACTTCAGCCTAGATCATGATCTTGCCATTCCTGAGTTCAAGCCCTGCATCAGGCTCCGGGCTGACAACTCAGAGCCTGGAGCCTGTTTCAGATTCTGTGTCTCCCTCTCTCTCTCTGCCCTATCCCCACTCATACTCTGTATCTCTCAAAATTAAACATTAAAAAAATGTTTTTAAAAAGAATACATGGGGTACCTGGGTGGCTCAGTCGGCTGAGCATCTGACTACAGCTCAGGTCATGATCTCACAGTTTGTGAGGTCGAGCCCGGCTTTGGGCTCTGTGCTGATGGATGAGAGCCTGGAGCCTGTTTCGGATTCTGTCTCTCCCTCTCTCTCTGTCCCTCCCCCACTCATGCTGTCTCTCAAAAATAAATAAACGTTAAATTTTTTTTAAATAAAAAAAGAATACATAAATCGTAGTGGTAGTGGGATTCAAATCCAAGTTTGTCAGATTCCAAAACTTTTTTTTTTTTTATTTACTACATGAGAGAAAATAAGTGTCTTTTGCCAAAATAACACTAGGCTAGTCACATGTATTATTGGACACAGCTGCTACGTATAAGAGATACTCTGCAAATCTGATGTATGTTGATTAAATTTCTGCCATCTTTATTCTTTTACCTTGCATGATTCAATATCCATTTTTTTTTATTTTTTTTTTAATATTCTAATTTTTTTATTTTTTTTTATTTTTTTTTTATTTTTTACAAATAGTTTATTGTCAAATTAGTTTCCACATAACACCCAGTGCTCATCCCCACAAGTGCCCTCCTCCATGCCCCCCCCTCCTCCCCCCCCACATCCACCAGTCCTCAGTTTTTGTCAGCATTCAAGAGTCTCTCATGGTTTGCCTCTCTCCCTTTTCCACCATTTCCGCCCTCCTTCTCCCCCTTGGTCCTCTGTTAAGTTCCTCCTAATCCTCCTATACGTGCACACATATGATATTTGTCCTTCTCTGCCTGACTTATTTAGCTCAGCATAACACCCTCAAGGTCCATCCATGTTGCTACACATGGCCAGATTTCATTGTTTCTCATTGCTATGTAGTATTCCATGGTATAGATAAACCACATCTTCTTGATCCATTCATCTGTTGATGGACACTTAGGCTCTTTCCATGTTTTAGCTATTGTGGAGAGTGCTGCTATGAACATTGGGGTATGTGCTCCTATGCATCAGCATTTCTGTATCCCTTGGGTAAATTCCTAGCAGTGCTATTGCTGGGTCATAGGGGAGTTCTATTGTTAGTTTCCTTGGGAACCTCCACACTGTTTTCCAGAGGGGCTGTACCAGTTTACATTCCCACCAACAGTGTAGGAGGGTGCCTGTTTCTCTACATCCTCGCCAGCATCTAAGTTCTCTGATTTGCTCATTTTAGCCACTCTGACTGGCGTGAGGTGGTATCTCAGTGTGGTTTTGATTTGTATTTCCCTGATGAGGAGTGATGCTGAGCATCGTTTCATGTGTCTGTTGGCCATCTGGATGTCCTCTTTGGAGAAATGTCTGTTCATATCTTCTGCCCATTTCTTCACTGGGTTGTTTGTTTTTTGGGCATGTAGTTTGATGAGTTCCTTATAGATGCTGGATATTAACCCTTTATCTGATATGTCATTTGCAACTATCTTTTCCCATTCCGTTGGTTCCCTATTAATTTTCTGGGTTGTTTCCTTTGCTGTGCAGAAGCTTTTAATCTTGATGAGATCCCAACAGTTTATTTTTGCTCTTGATTCCCTTGCTTTTGGGGATGTGTGAAGTAAGAAGTTGCTGCAGTGGAGGTCAAGGAGGTTGTTTCCTGCTTTCTCCTCTAGGGTGTTGATAGTTTCCTGTCTCACGTTCAGGTCCTTTATCCATTTTGAGTTTATTTTTGTGCATGGTGTGAGAAAATGATCTAGTTTCATTCTTCTGCATGTTGCTGTCAGTTCTCCCAACACCATCTGTTAAAGGCTGTCTTTTTTCCATTGGATATTCTTTCCTGCTTTGTCAAAGATTAGTTGGCTGTATACTTTTGGGTCCACTTCTGAGTTCTCAATTCTGTTCCATTGGTCTATGGGTCTGTTTTTGTGCCAATACCATACTGTCTTGATGATGACAGCTTTGTAGTAGAGGCTAAAGTCTGGGATAGTGATCCCTCCCGTTTTGGTTTTATTTTTCAGGATTACTTTGGCTATTCGGGGTCTTTTGTGGTTCCATACAAATTTTTGGATAGTTTGTTCTAGTTTTGAGAAGTATGCTCGTGCAATTTTGATTGGAATTGCATTGAATGTGTAGAGTGCTTTGGGTAGTAATGACATCTTAACTATATTTATTCTTCCTATCCATGAGCATGGAATGTTTTTCCATTTCTTTGTGTCTTCTTCAATTTCCTTCATAAGTTTTCTATAGTTTTCATCATACAGATCTCTTGTATCCTTGGTTAGGTTTATTCCGAGGTATTTTATGGTTTTTTGTGCAATTGTGAATGGGAGCAGTTTCTTGATTTCTCTTTCTGTTGCTTCATTGTTGGTGTATAAAAATGCAACCGATTTCTGTACGTTGATTTTGTACCCTGCAACTTGGCTGAATTCTTGGATCAGTTCTAGTAGGCTTCTGGTGGAGTCTGTCGGGTTTCTATGTAGAGTATCATGTCATCTGCGAAGAGTGAAAGTTTGACTTCCTCTTTGCCAATTCTGATGCCTTTGATTTCCTTTTGGTGTCTGATGGCTGATGCTAGGACTTCCAGCACTATGTTAAACAGCAGTGGTGAGAGTGGGCATCCCTGTCGTGTTCCTGATCTCAGGGGGAAAGCTCTGAGTTTTCCCCGTTGAGGATGATGTTAGCTGAAGGCTTCTCATAGATGGCTTTGATGATGTTTAAGTAGGTTCCTTCTATCCCAACTTTCTCGAGAGTCTTTATTAAGAAGGGATGCTGTATTTTGTCAAATGCTTTTTCTGCATCTATTGACAGGATCATATGGTTTTTATCTTTTCTTTTATTAATATGATATATCACTCAATATCCATTTTGAATATCATATTAAAATATTCTGTAAAGTTCCTCTGAAAAAGTAAGACATTTGTGAAATCTGCTGTGTATGTTTTCTTCCTTCCTTTCATTTATTTTCTTTATTTTTATCAAAGAGTATACCTACAAAATGAAGAAAAAGTATAACCTTGCTTTTCGTAACATGAAAAAAAAATACCATTACTATTTTGGAAAGGATAATAATTGCACAGAAAAAAAAACTGCTCACAAGAAAATTAAATTACATAAATGATAAAAAGTCTAAATGAGATTGGTGATTGGATTGCAGGGAGAAATTAAAATGGAAAATCCCCTTTGGAGCTACCAGTTTAACCATTTCAGTCTTAATTTAGATGCTTCAAACAAGAACTTCACAAAATAGAAGAAAAGTTGAATAGTTTTTTTCCTGTCAGGGAACTGAACAGACTGGATGCCGCATGAAATGAAATGACCCATTTAGATGCATTCTATGCACTGAAGATGGTGACTCAAAGTGGTTAATATCTGATTGCTGTTCCTGGGCTCAGGTCCAATCAGTTGCTGGTCACACTCTCCATCACTCTGCTGATCACGTGGCTGCACCCACTTCCTACTGAAATTAGCAGAGATATCTCTAGCAAGGAAAGTACATTTTAAATGACGCTGAATTTGAAACTATGTTTTCAAATCTAGACATGGTTTCAGTTAGCACACACGTAAAGAAGAAGAAAAAAGCTACACTGTTAACTTGGTGAGAAAGGGACTTTGTTCATAAGCATAATCAAAGCAGTGCTTTTCCATAATTTGCCTAACTTAATTTCAGGTTTAAATGAACCTTAAGTATACTTCATTGAAAACATGTTTTGCCAGTACAAGCTGTTTGCTTCCTCCTAGGAACTGCTGTATCATTTATTGTGTAAACTGTATTTGTGGTACTAGCATATGTTATCTTTAAATAAAACTTGTCATTTGAACAAATCTGGCAATTTATAAAATACTTTCATATCCAGAAGCAGATTTTTGAATCCATAAAAATCCTGTGGATGTATCAATAACCCCATTTTACAGTTGAGAAAATAGAGATCAAGTGAGCAGTCTGCCCAAGTTCTTAAAACCTAAGAGCAGGGATCCTTCTAATGCAAAACCTGGTCTTTTCACTGGAATTACTATCTTGCTTGCATTGATAGTTAAGTTTAACCCCATATGTACTGAATACCAACAAGATTAGAAGCTTCTTGAGCCAACTATGTCTTGTATAACCTTTTTACTCAGTTTTGTAGTTTTTGATTATTTTTAATTCAAGTATAATGAACATCCAGGGTTTTGTTATAGGTGTACAATATAATGATTTACATTTCTATACATTACTCAGTGATCATCACAGTAAGTTGACTCTTGATCCCTTTCCCGTATTTCACCCATACCCCCTACCTCCTCTCTAGTAACCAGCAATTCTCTATATTTAAGTGTCTGTTTGGTTTTTTCTCTACTTTTTCTTTGTTTGCTCATTTGTTTTGTTAACAAATGAAATGAAACCACATATGAGTGAAATCACATGGTATTTGTCTTTCTCTGGCTGACTTATTTCACTTAGCATTATGTCCTCTAGTCCATCTATGTTGTTGCAAATGGCAAGATTTCATTCTCTTTATGGCTGAGTAATATTTCTGTGTGTGTGTGTGTGTGTGTGTGTGTGTGTGTGTGTGTGTACCACATCTTCTTTATTCTTTCATCTCTCTATGGACACTTAAGTTGCTTCCATATCTTGGCTATAGTAAATAATGCTGCAATGAACATAGGGCTGCATGTATCTTCTCAAATTAGTGTTTTTGGATTTTTTAGGGGGCAGATATCTAGTAGCAGAATTACTGAATCATATGGTAATTCTATTTTTTAATGTTAATTTATTTTTGAGAGAGACTGAGAGCTTGAGCCGAGGAAGGGCAGAGAGAGAGTGAGACGAAGAATTTGAAACAAGCTCCAGGCTCTGAGCTGTCGGCACAGAGCCGGAAGCAGGGCCCGAACTCACAAACTATGAGATCATGACCTGAGCTGAAGTCGAAGTCAGACGCCCAACCAACTGAGTCACTCAGGCACCCCTAGTAATTCTATTTTTAATTTTGAAGGAACCTCCATACTGGTTTGCACAATGGCTGCACCAGTTTGTATTCCCAACAGTGCACAGGGGTCCTTTTCCTCCACAGCCTCACCAACACTTGTTATTTTTTCTGGTTTTTATTTTAGCCCTTCTGACAAATGTAAAGTGATATCTCATTGTGGTTTTGATTTGCATTTCCTGGATGATTAGTGATGTTGAGCACTAAGTTTAACCCCATATATAGTGACTACCAACAGGGTTAGAAGCTTCTTGAGCCAATTATGTCTTGTATAATTTTTTCTAAGCAACTCTTCACAGAATGTTCTATGCAGAGTGGCCATGGAAAAAAGTCTCTTGTGGATGCTGTTGTTAACTGGTTCCAACAGTCTCTTTCCGAAGTAGATTTAGAAAATCTTAGTTAGCTTTAAAATATATTTTAATTGCATATTAAAAATATAATGGCCATAGTCTCCTGAAGAATATCTTCATATTAAGACCCCAGAATGTTTGCTTGTTTAGTCAATCTTCAAGCTTTGTGCTGTAGGTTGAAATAACCCAACAAAATACCCACTCCCCTCAATAACTTTCAAACCAAAAAACTCAAGTTTTAGATATGTCCTTTTTTTTAACTTTATAAGAAAAGTAATTGCTTAATACACAGAAACAAAGAGAGGCTACCAAAGTGATACTTAAATACTGAATTGGAGAATTTAACCTATAAAGTATTTTATTTCTATATGCCAAAAAATATGATGAGCTCTGGAAGTTAACTTTGACAGTATATTTTCATCAGAGATAACTGATTTACAGTTGGAGGGGAAATGTCTCTTTAATAAAAGAAATATAATTTCAAACCTTTTGCATAATTTAAGTAATAACTTCTGTGCTCAAAAGACTTCAAAACTACTCATCTCCTAAAAAAAATCTCCATGCATTTTCTCTGGGATATTAATTTTTGTTCAAAGAATTACCACCAAATGGAGCTCATATTTAGGTCCCATTGTCATCATCCCCAAATCTAGCATCTCTGAAAATAAAACCCACTAAAGGCAATAAATAAACAATGCACTACTGAAAGTTTCCTTTCTGAAACTCGTAAAGGTAAACTATTAATCCTGAGAAAACTATCTTTTTAAAGGAATATACTTGCTCTCCTTACACTTTATTTGTGCTGGATACTCATGCAGGTGTTGACATTCCCAGTGAAATGGCTTCTGATAAGAACCTTCCATGCCTGAGACAGATGTATATGCAGAGGTGGGAGAAGAGCACTTTCAAGAGTGACTCCCCTGATGGTGGTCATGACAGTGGAAGTGGTCACCTTATAAGCTACAGGACCAAGGGTAAGTTACTGCTCTTCACTGGCCTCAGTTTCTTTCATGTGTGAAATGTGGTTGGGCTTGATCCTTAAATACTCTTGTGGCACACTCTGTGAAACAAATTCACTAGGTGTTAGCGCCTCCCACACCTTGTTAGATCTAAGAATCTAATTCATGTATTTAATGGACAGATTATGGGCTTCAGTTGTTTTGAATTTTTTTCATATAATAATAGTCACTAGGAGACATTTATTTTAAATTTGAGAGACTATGTACAACAGACAGCAGCTTTTTCAGATCACTTGTGTATTGAGACTCAAGGCCTCCTGATACCTTTTACTCCAGTCAACAAACAGCCATAGTTTAGTTGGCAATTGAATTTTCAAAGGCTCATGATGAAATCTTCTTTATAGCCAAAGAGTTCTGAAAGTAATCTAGTGAGTGAGCATGATAGGGAGACTATTTTCTGGCTGTGTTTCTCAAGCTTTCCATGCAAATCCATAAAAATTAGCTTACACAGACATTCTGTGACATTTCTATGGAGCAATATGGGCAATTTGGGGTAAAGTATGTGGGATAAGTTGGAAGGAGAATATTAACATGCAGTATTAATGTGAGCCCCCCTTCCCTTTGGTGACATAAATGAACAATTTGCAAGCAGATTATTACCTAGCCATGTGAAGAATTTTCCATTCTTTTTTTTTTAAACTCCCTTTAAAAATCTATGTCTAGCTGGGGACAATTAAAAGAGATTAGCACATATGGCATAGAGGCATAAGTCAAGAAGTTTTAACATTTTTATTTAATTTAATAACCATATTTAATGCCTTGTAGTTTTGAAAGTATAGCTAGAGCTTAAATTAAGTCAGATTTTTTTCTTTTATGTTTTCCTTTTCTGTCTTCCTCTTTCTCTAAATGTGTGAAATAAAAGGAATGGAACATTTCTTTTATCTAAAATCTCATATTATCTTTTATGGGTATTACTCTTAATAAAAATAACAACAAAAACACTATCCTAAAAATGAAATACCCACAAATTAATTCAATGATAGGCACTTAAGACTGAGAAACCAAAATTGATAGCAACTCTTGAATTCCTGCTTGGGCCTTCTATATCATCTTATAGAAAGTGGTTGCGGCACTCAACATTTTGGAATCAATAGATTGTCACTTCAGATTGCAGAACAAACCCAAATTATGGAAACCTCTCATAACCAAACAAATTGTATTTCATTCCAGTCTTAGATCAATAGAGCACTTGCTTTCCAAATTAAGTTTTGTTTATTTGGGCTATTGGATTTTTACAGAACATGAAAGCAAGTCATTAAGTAAGCTAACTAAATTTAAGAACTTTTGTTTGTTATAGTGTGAACTTTTTTGTGTGTTCTGATTAGAAACCTAAGCATATTTATTTTATATGGCTAAATTTTCCATTACTATATATGCATGTGCATAGTTTTACTATTTTTAGAGCCAAAAGTATATTATCTTTTCCCCTTATACCTTTAATTCCGTTTTTCATGTTTCCATTATATTTCTTGAGAACCACAGTAAAATCTTGTTCAACTCTAAGTGGGCACCACCTGGATGTCCCACAAACATTGAGATCTCAGCTTGTCCAAAGTGAACTACCTTTCACATCAAATTGGCTTTAAGAGCTCCTATTTGTGCAAGTCTCAGATGCCTCCAGTTATCCTTGATGATTCCTGGCTTCTCACTACCAGATCCAAATGATTACTGTATCCTGTAATTGTACCAGAGAAATGTCTTAGAAGTTGAACCCTCTTGCTCTTTTTTTCCATAGTCACAGCTGTAGTCCAGGCGAATCTAAGAAGCTTTGTGGCACAATGCCATTTATTAGCCACATGATAAATTAACCCCTCTAAGCTTTGTTTTACTCAGCTATTAAGAGGAGGGTGAATTCACTTACTTGGTGGCTAACTGAGGTGATGAATATAAAGCATTTAGCAGATTTCTGATGTGCAGTTAAGTTGAATCTTAGCTAGGTGAAGGATGAAAAAAAGAAGAGGTTATATACTCTGTAGACATTAAAAAACTTGGAAACCTGAAGCAGCATTGCTTCCATTCAGGAAGAAGAATTTCTTATTTCAGTATCAAGAGTTTCCATATCCATTGCTATTAGATAAAGATATGAGGCTGAGGACTTAATAAAATGATGTTCATAGCTTAGTAAGATTTACTCAAAAAAATGTTTTAATGCAAAGTGCAGAAGAAGAGCCAATTCTACTCAAAGCCGACTAAATACCACCCTCAGACACTGGTACAGACACACATTCGTACCCTAAGAGTACCTCCTAGGAAAATATGCCCAGCAAGTGATTGATCAGACATGTTCAACTTTTAATAGAGAATGCTGGGAAATGAGGACAGTAGCAGCTTCTGTAACACCTTATTTTAAAGTTTCACGTGGACCTGTACTCTGAATCTGAAATTGCAAATATTAATAAACTTCAGGCTGAGAATATTTTTACTTTAGTCTTTCAACCAAGCTTCACTTATTTGCACTGATTATTTGTTTCTTCTGGCCCATTTCCACAGCTGTTCCTCTTACCCTTTAATTGATTCAGGCTAATTTATCTGCATCTGCCCTGAAGGAAGGAACAGTTTTTTGGAAATAGTGCTGTAGGGCAGTAATCAGGATTTGTCTAAGAAAGTCAGTGTCCAATAGCTACCAGAAGACAGAGGATATTAGAATTAGAAAGATACTTCTGATAGTTCTTTCTACCTCTCAGAGAGAGAGAGAGAGAGAGAGAGAAAATATGCCACAGATTCTGTCTCCTCACCAGGTCAGCTTTCCTGTGATCAATATTAAAGAAAATAAATCCATTCAGTTGCCAGTTGAAGTTGTATCTGTTTTCAAGTAACATTGAGATGTTCCGTTCTTTAGCTAACCTAAATGAATTGCCCTTAGTCTTTCCTTTTACCTTTTAAAATAATGACCAGCTCCTAGCCAAAGTTTGCTATACCTGTTTTTAAAACAACTTCAGAAAGACATGGCTACCTCAGTGATTGTGGATTACAATCTACTCAGGAACTCACAGCAGGTCAATTAGGATAGAAATGTGTAAGGGCTATTAAATTTGTCAACTCTGTTTAATAGTCTTTCACTTTGTCTGATGTTTATTTATAGTTGTTTATGATCTTCTAATTTCCCTGTTTCTACCAGAGCCCATTTTTAAGATTTTTTTTGGGGGGGGGCTGTGAAAGATAGTATTTGTAACATGTTTTTAAAATATATAGTTATTTTCTAGGGCACTTTGCTATGGTTGACAAGCGTCAGCATATTTAAGTAAGATAACTTATGTAAGGTTAGTTAGAACCCTGAATGATATGGACATTGGTATTGAAGAGATTAATATTGAAGAGTAGGTTTTGGGGGGGGGCCTGGGTGACTCAGTCTGTTAAGCAACTGACTTCAGCTCAGGGCATGATCTCACTCTTTGTGAGTTCAAGCCCCACGTTGGGCTCTGTGTGGATAGCCTGGAACCTGCTTCAGATTATGTGTCTCCCATTCTCTCTGCCTCTCTCTCTCTCTCTCTCAAAAATAAATAAACACTAACAAAAAAAAAAAAGAGTAGGGTTTTTTTTTAAAGCTTCAGGAAATGTGAGAACTTTGAGTTGGTTAAATCTAAGATGCAGTGAAAGCCAATGACAACCCAATAAATGTTCTGGAACTTCAGCCTTTAATATACTGTGGTGAAAGATTAGTAAATTATTCCCAGTGATTATCTTAAAGCAAATGCCAGTAGTGACAGACTGGAGAACATAGACTAGCACTACTAAATAGTGATAAACTAGGTTAAAGCAAATAGTTTGTTTAGTGATGAACTGCAGGGGAGGGTGACTCTTTTGGACAACATCAGATGTATAATATCAAGCTCAAATTCTTTTATTTTTCATTCAGAAACAAATTATAAAAATTAGGGTATTTAAGTGTGATTTATTAAAATACACATAAAATTGTACATATATGACCTAGATGTATAATTTTTAAAAGAACAATAAGACAAATAGTCATATACAAACTGCTTCTCTTAAAAATTTGAAAATTACATACAGTTCAACTACATTTCCATTCCTGCCCACCCTTTTCTGTCATGAATACTCAGAAACTTTACTAACCATCCCCTTGATATTTTTTATGGCTCTACCACATAAGTATGTCCTAAAAAATATACTATGTAGCTTTGTGTGTTCTTTACTTTCTTTTTAATTTTTAAAAATGTTTATTTATTTTTGAGAGAGACAGAGTGCAAGTCAAGGAGGGGCAGAGAGAGAGGGAGTCACAGAATTCAAAGCAGGCTCCAGACTCTGAGTTGTCAGTGCAGAGCCCAACTTGGGGCTCGAACCCAAGAACTGCAATATCATGACTTGAGCTGAAGTTGGTCACTTAACCGACTGAGTCACCCAGGTGCCCCTGTTCTTTAATTTTATAAGCTGATAATAAATCATATGTTTATATGTACTCCATTGATTTTTTCCCCCCTTAAGATTATATTTTGAATTTCATCCATGTTGATACTGTGGCTCATTCATTGTCAAAATTGTATGATACATAATTATATGAATTTAAGATGATTTACCTATGTAGTGTTTCCTCAATGTACATTTGGATTACTTCAAACTCTGACTCTATCAACATTTTAACACATATTCCCAATGTGCACATAGAGAGTTCTCTATGGTATGGTCCTTAGAATAGAATTGCTGGGTGTAGTGTAGGTATCACTTCTACTTTAAGAGGTAATGCCTAATTGTTTTCCACTGATTATACCAAATTACACCCTCACCAGTACTTTATAAAGTTTCTCTTCTACCGTATGCTTTCCAGTGTTTCCATTATCAATCTTTTAAGTTTTTATCAACATCAGGAAATAACTCATTTTATTTTTATTTTGCACTTTGTTAACTTAATACATTTGGATATCCACATTTATTCCTTTGTCAAATGCTTCTTATTTTTTTCCTCATTTTTATAATGTATTGTTTGTTTTTATATATTGCTTTGTGGGAATATGTATTCTGTGGGAATCCGTATTCTGGATGTAAGATTTTCTTGCTCATGTTCTTGGAAAATATCTTTTCCTGACCTAGTTGGTTGTTTGTCTTTTCATGGTGTATTTTCATGATGAATTCTTTATTTTATTATATTTGAATATTCATCCTTTCCCTAGAATCCTTTATATGACTTATTTAAGGAATCCTTCCCTACTTTGATGTGTTTTCCTGTGCTTTCTTTCATGAAAGGTTTTTTTCTTTTTAAAGTTCTCTCGGGGCACCTGGGTGGCTTAGTCAGTTACGTGTCTGACTTCGGCTCAGGTCATGATCTCACAGTTCATGGGTTCGAGCCCCGCGATGTGCTGACGATGCTAGCTCAGAGCCTGGAGCCTGTTTCAGATTCTGTTTCTCCCTCTCTCTCTGACCCTCCCCTGCTCATGCTGTCTCTCTCTCAGAAATAAATAAAACATTAAAAAAATAAAATAAAGTTCTATCTTCCACAAGTAAGTTTGAGTCTATATAGAAGTAATTGTTTTGTATTGGTGAAAGGCAGAGTTCAAATTTCATTTATTTAATATGGATAGAAAATACCCAGCACTATTTGCGGTTAGTTTATTCTTTCCCAAATGACCAGGAATTCTATCTCTTTCACATGTCAGATAGCATATATTGAGAGGTCTATTTCTCGGCCTGCCCTATACTTGGTTCCACTGGCATGTTCTGTACCAGTAGCACATTTTCTTAGTTAAATTTTGTTAATGATGAATTTTATTATTAATAAGGCACTTTCTTATTCCTCCATCTCTTCCTCCTCCATCATTTGGCTCATGAATAATTTATTCTCAATCCTTGGATCTTGCATATAAATTTTAGAAATAGCTTATCAAATTCCAAGTTTGTCCAAGCTCAAAGTCTTTTGGGATTTTGATGGGAATTTTATACAACCTATTAATCCACTTATGGTAAATGGCATATACTTTTTTAGTCTATCCATGAATATGGTACATATTTCTATTTACACACACTTTAATTTCTTTCATTATATTCCTATTTATATTTATTCCTGGCTACTTTTTTTTTTTTTGGTTTATTGTAAATAGTATACTTGTTAAATGTCCTGTTACTTCCAGGTATACAGAAATTCAATTGACTTTAGTATACTATCCTTATCTTTGTCAATCTTACTATACTCTTACTCTAACAATCTTCAGAAAATTGTATTTATCCATGAGATAATTATATAATCTGAAAATAATAAAAGACTTTTTTCTTCTTTTCCAATTCTTATACTCTCTTCTCATTACATTACACTAGCCAAGAGCTCCAATATAATAGAATAGAAATGATTAAAAGGTATATCAATAATTTTTTTCCTGATTTTCAAGAGTTGGCTTGCTAATATTTAGGACTTTTGCATTTATGCTTGCAAAGATAGCATAGCAGAAATTGGTCTTTAATATTCCCTATTTTTATATTCTTTATTTGATTTTCATACCAACATTATTCTGTCTCATTAGTTGATTTGGGGAATGGTCTCTTCTGTTGAAAACTTAGTTTTAAAATATATTATTTGTTTATTGAATACTTGATAGAATTCACCTATAAAATCATATGAAACTGATATTTTATTCCTGGAAAGAATTTATTTTATTTTATTTTTTTTTATAAATAGTTTATTGTCAAATTAGTTTCCACATAACACTCAGTGCTCATCCCCATAAGTGTCCTCCTCAATGCCCATCCCCCCCTGCCCCCCACATCCATCAGTCCTCAGTTTTTGTCAGCATTCAAGAGTCTCTCATGGTTTGCCTCTCTCCCTTTCCCCACCATTTCCCCCCTTCTTCTCCCCTTGGTCCTCTGTTAAGTTCCTCCTAATCCTCCTATACGTGCAAACATATGATATTTGTCCTTCTCTGCCTGACTTATTTCGCTCAGCATAACACCCTCAAGGTCCATCCATGTTGCTACACATGGCCAGATTTCATTGTTTCTCATTGCCATGTAGTATTCCATGGTATAGATAAACCACATCTTCTTGATCCATTCATCTGTTGATGGACACTTAGGCTCCATGGAAAGAATTTTTGTTATTACTGGAAAATTAATGTTTTGTTAAGTCTTATTTTTCTAAAGTTATTTCATTTTAACCATATTTTCAACTTTATTAGCAAAAATATCCATAATATTCTTTTTAATCATTTTGATATCTGCTTAATCAGCATTAAATTCTTTTTTGCATTCCTACTGGTATGTATTTTCTTAACTGATCAATCTTTTTAAGCTTATATGCAATAATTTTTCAAAGGATTATCTTTGAGCTTTGTTGATCTTTTTTTTTAATGTTTTTTATTTATTTCTGAGAAAGAGAGAGACAGCATGAGCAGGGGAGGGTCAGAGAGAGAGGGAGACACAGAATCTGAAACAGGCTCTAGGCTCTGAGCTGGCTGTCAGCACAGAGCCTGTCGTGGGGCTCGAACCCACTAACCATGAGATCATAACCTGAGCCGAAGTTGGACGCTTAACCAACTGAGCCACCCAAGGGCCCCTTTGATGATCTTTTCTACCTATGTTTCTTTTCTTTCTTCTTCTTCTTTTCAATAATATTTTTGGATGTTTATTTATTTTTGAGAAAGAGAGAGAGTGTGAGTAGGGGAGGAGCAGAGAGAGAGGCAGGCACAGACTCTGAAGCAGGCTCCAAGTTCTGAGCTGTCAGCACAGAGCTTGACATGGGGCTCAAACTCTGGAACTGTGAGATCATGACCTGAGCCGAAGTAGGATACTTAGCCAACTGAGACACCCAGGTACCCCTGTCTTCTTAAGTTCTGCCTTTATGTTTATACTTCTGATTTCTATGGAATTATATTTTTTGTAAGTCTTTAATTAGATAATTAATGAATTATATTTCTTCTCTCCTAATATAAATATTTAAGGATATATATTTCCCTGTAATGCCACTTTAGTTCTATCTCTCAAGCTTTGATATATAGAATTTTTTTTATAAGATCTTAATTTTTTCAAGCATTGTAAGGCTCACAGCAAAATTAAAGGGAAGGTACCAAGATTGCCTATATACTCTCTGTTCCCACACATATATAACTTTCTCTATTATCATCCTCCACATCAAGGATGTGTTTGTTACAGCTGACAATCCTACATTGGTACATCATAATTACACATAGTTTACATTAGTCCATAGTTTACATTAGGGTTCACTCTTGGTTTTATATTTTCTGAAGGTTTGGACAAATGTAAATGGTATATGTCTATCATAATATTATCATGTAGAGTATTTTTACTGCCTAAAAATGTTCTGTGCCTCTATGATCATGGTCTGCAATTTTCATTTCTTTTATTTCTTTGGTCTGTTTTTGGTATAAACATATTTCTGGCTTCATGACATGAGTTAGGAATTATTCACTCGGCTTCTATCTTCTGGAATAGATTGTAGAGAATTGGTATAATTCAGTCATTAAATTTTGGTATAGTTCACCAGTGAGCCCACCTGTGCCTGGTGCTTTCTGTTTTGGAAACGTATTAACTATTGATTCAATTTCTTTAATAGGTATGGACTTTTTCTTATGTCAGTCTATTTCAGTTTGAGTTTTGACAGATTGTGTTTTCTAAGAAATTGGTCCATGTCATCTAGGTTATCAAATTTGTAGACATGCAGTTCTTCATAATATTTCTTTATTATCCTTTTAATATCTATAGGCTCTCTGATGATGTATCTTTTTTTTTATTTCTGATGTTAGTAATTGTATCTTTTCTCTTTCTTTCTTAGTTAGTCTGGCTAGAGGATTATCAGTTTTATGATCTTTTCAAAGAACCAGCTTCTGGCTTTGTTGATTTTCTCTATTGATTTTCTGTTTACAGTTTCACTGATTTTTGCTTTACTCCTTGTTATTTCTTTTCTTATTATTATTTTGGAATTAATTGTATCTTCTTTTTGTAGTATCCTAGAAGTTTAGATTATTGATTTTTTATCTCCTTTTTTGAATATATGCATTCACTGCTATAAATTTCCCAATAAGCCATGCTTTAATGTGTCCTATGAACTTAAATAAGTTTCATTTTCATTTTCATTCAGTTCAAAATATTTAAAAATTTCTCTATATATTTCTTCTTTGACCCATGTGTTATTTAGAAGTGTTTTTCAATCTTCAGGTATTTGGGGATTTCCCAGGTATCATTCCATTACTTCTGTGACCTAAGAGCAGACATTATGTGATTTCTATTATTTTAAAGTTGTTAAGGTGTGTTCAATGGCCCAAAATAAGATCTATCTTGGTAAATGTTCCATGTGAGCTTGAAAAGAATGTGTATCCTGCTGTCACTGAATGAAGTAATCCATACCTGTCAGTTATATCCAGTTGATTTATGGCATTGTTAAGTTCAACCATGACTTTGCTGATTTCTGCCTGTTGGAACTGTCCATTTCTAAAAGAGGAACTTTGAATTCTCTGACTATGATAGAAGATTATTATAATTCTATCAGTTCTTGCCTGACATAGTTTCATGTTCTGTTGCTAGACACATACATGATAATGATAGATAAGAATCCTTATTTGACATTTAATATTTTGTAGACTTTATTTTGATTTTTTTGACCCAAGAGTTAGAAATTGGTGTATTTTTAATTAGCATCTGAATGACTTTAAAATTATCTAGTGATAAAGTTAATTTTAAAAATTTTAATGTTTATTTTTTTTTTTTTGAGAGAAAGAGTGCAAGTGGGAGAAGGGCAGAGAGAAGGAGACACAGAATCTGAAGCAGGCTCCAGGCTCTGAGCTGTCAGCATAGTGTCCTATGCAGGGTTCAAATTCGTGGACTGCAAGATCATGACCTGAGCTGAAGTCAGCCACTTAACTGACTAACCCACCCAGGCATCCCTTATTATGTGCATTTTTAAATAATATGCTCAGGGCACCTGGGTGGCTCAGTTGGTTACGCATCTGACTTTGGCTCAGGTCATGATCTCCCAGGTTGTGGGCCCGAGCCGTGCATAGGGCTCTGTGCTGACAGCTCAGAGCCTGAAGCTTGCTTCAGATTCTGTGTCTTCCTCTCTCTCCCCCTCCGCTTCTCATATCCTGTCTGTCTGTCTCTCTCAAAAATAAACAAACATTTAAAAAATTAAAATATAATAAAAACAATATGCTCTCTAAGACATTGATTCTTTGAAATATATCATTTGGTCAATTTTTGTAAATGTTCCATGTATCTTTGAAAGAACATACATTTTGCAGTTTTGAGGTGCAATTAATTATATGTATTTGCATTTGAGCAAATATTATAATTGCTTTATAATTGTATTTGTATATCATTTCGATCCTTATTATTTTCTTTTCTGATTGATCAATCATTTATTGAGGTAGTTCCCTAATTTTATAGTATGTTGATAAATTTATCATTTTCTTCTTTTGTGTATTTTGAAAATATGTTATTAGACAAATGTCAATTAAGAAGTATATCATCTGAGACATTAAATTTTTTATCAGTAGGAAGTGATTTCAGAGAGATTACTTATAAGTAGATAAATATGTTGTTTCTTAGATACATGCAAAAGTATTATATATCCCATCAATAAATGCAACTGAAGGTGGAAACAATTCCAAGTCTTTCAGAATACTGAAAAATATTTCTAAGAGAAACAGCTGGTATGACTAATTCATGAGGTATAAAGAACTTTCATCACACAGGATTAACATTAAAATACAGTGTCACAAGTTAATAGGTAGAGTTTCATTTTTCTTTCTCAGTAGGCTGTAAAATAATAATCCCCCTAATTCAGTGGCATATTAGATTAAGTTACACAAAATAGACTGATATTTAAATCCATTCTGCTCATCTTTGCTTTTTTCTGGAAATTTTAGTCTATTTCCATTTCAAGATAGTTAATTTGTAGTTCATATTTGATTCATTTATCCCATATTTTCCTCCCTAAAGTATTTTTAAAATTCTATTTGATTTGTTTATTTTTCCCCAAATTAAATATTATAACTGTTATCTATAGTTAGTTTTTGGTCAGGGTTACCCACAAGTTTCCATTTTCTTTGTTCACCAGTTCTTGCAATTCATATCTTTTTTCTTAAATCATTTTCTGTAGTTCTAATGCATGTCCTTTAGAAGTTTCCTTAGCAATATATATTAGTATTAAAATTCTCAGTTTTTATTTGTGTAAAATTGTCTTTATATCATTCTCCAACTTGGAAAAGTGTTTCACTGGAACTATAATTGTGGAATGGTAGTTACTTTCTCTTAGTATTTAAAGACATTATTTCTTAGGGGCGCCTGGGTGGCTTAGTCGGTTAAGCTTTCGACTTTCGCTTAGGTCATGATCTCACGGTTCATGGGTTCGAGCCCCACGTCGGGATCTGTGCTGACTGCCAGCTCAGAGCCTGGAGCCTGTTTCAGAGTCTGTGACTCCCTCTCTCTCTGACCCTCCCCTGCTCACACTGTCTCTCTCTCTCTCCTAGAAATAAATAAAACATTAAAAAAAAAAAAGACATTATTTCTTTATCTTCTGTCTTATTTGTTGCTGTGTAGAAGTTAGTGGTTAGTTTTAATACTTATTATTTTATAGGCAATCTGTAATTATTTTTCTGGATCCGTTAAGATCTTTCTGTTCTTGGTATTCTTAAATTTAATAAGACAATGAAAATAACTTTTTATTTATTCTCCTGGGGATTCATTGGGTTTCCTAAGACTGAATTCTGTTGTCTGTCATCACTATTAACAATTCTTTGCCTTAGCATCTTTGAATATTTGCCTTTCAACCATTTTTTCCAATCGTTCATTCTGATACTCCAATAAGATAGGTATATCAGACCCATTTACATCATTCCCATAAATGTTAACCTCGTCTTCATGGATGGAACTAGAGAATATAATGTTAAGTGAAATAAGTCAGTCAGAGAAGGACAACTACTATATGGTTTCACTCCTATGTGGAAATTAAGAAAAAAATGAGCAAAAAGAAAAAGAGAGAGAGAGAGAGAGAGAGAGAGAGAGAGAGAGAGAGAAACCAAGAAACAGACTCTTAACTATGGAGAACAAATTGATGGTTATCAGAGGGATGGTGGGTAGGGAGGATGGATGAAATAGGTGATGGGGATTAAGGAGTGCACTTGGGATGAGCACAGGGTGGTATATGGAAGTATTGGATCACTATATTGTCTACCTGAAACTAATAATAACACTGTATTAACTAACAGGAATTAAAACAAAAACTTTAAAAAAAATTACCCTTGCCTTCATTTTTTTTATCTTTTTGATTCTCTGCAATACATTCTGTTAATCTTCAATTCTATCTCCCTGTTTATCAACTCCATCTTTAATTATATCTAATATGATATTTAATACAATTTTTGAATTCATAACAAATTTATTGAATTTAGCACTTTCTGAATTCTTTTTTATTTTTCAAATATTTATTTATTTATTTATTTTTAATATTTCTGAGAGAGTGAGAGAGAGAGAGACAGGGTGTGAGCTGAGGAGGGTCAGAGAGAGAAAGAGAGAGGCCCAGAATCCAAAGCAGGCTCTAGGCTCTGAGCTGTCAGTACAGAGCCTAACTTGGGCTTCAAATTCACAAACCATGAGATCATGACCTGAGGCAAATCAAGATGCTTAACCAACTGAGCCACTCAGGCATTCCCTGAATTCTTAATCTGAGTTACAATATTTCCTATTTTCTAGAAACTCTTTGTAGTTAATCAGTGTTTCTTGTTATCTTTTAGTTTGCTTTTTTGTGTCTGTGAGAGAGTTTGATATGCTTTTTTAAATGTATTGAACATAGTTCTATTTCTATATGATAATTCTATAAATTTATTGCATGTTTGAGATTCTGAAATTTTTTATCTCAAATGATTTCCTCCAGGTAGCTTGTTTCTTTTGTTATTCTGTGACTTCTTAGTCATAGGATTGTGTTTCTTGGACCTTTAACTAATGGAATTCTTTGAGGTCTGAGGTTGAAGTTAACCAATGCACTCATTTTTGCTGTTGTTTGTTTTTGCTTTTAGGCAGTTGAGGGCACTAGCGATATAACTTTAAATATTCAGCTTCAGGCTTTTTGAACTCATCAAATATTCTTCCCTAAATCATGTGATGCCTGGCTTATGACTAGGAACCACCCATCACCTCCCTACCACCCTCCACCCACCACCATCCAGAATGAAAGCTGAAGCAGGCAAAAAAAAAATTTTTTTTCAGCAAGAATATTTTTAGTTAACCCATTGAAGCGATTACATTGAGGGCCTTGATTTATACAATGGTGTCTCTGTTCTGACTTTAGACATAGGGAGCGCCCCTAGTTTTGTCTCTTTCCCTGTCACAGAGGACATTTGAAATTCAAGCTCTAGTCCATTAAGAATGTGAAGATGTCCTAGAGGCAAGTACCTATATATTACGCATCAAAAAATTCACTTTATTTTCCAACTAACTTATGCTTGCCAATGGAAAGATGGTTATGTGTGTGTGCACACATGTGCGTGTGCATGCATATAATTGATCCAGACTCTTCAGCTGTTCCATACTGGAAGTGTTGCTTCAGGCAGCTAAACCACTATAGTGCCAGAAAAAGAAGATAGACTTCTTGGAGACTTTCTACTGTTACAGTGAAACAATTTCTTAACTCTTATGACTAAAAAGCTAAAAAAGCTCAAAATGAAGCTCAGAGTTTGCTGGAAGAAGTTTCCTACATAACAGAAAATTGATCCAGAATGAGTAAGGCCCTGAGAATTGAAGCAAGTATGTAGAAGAAGAGCAGAAGACTAACTGGAGACCTCTGAAGTTCATTACCTTCTGAGTCTTCCACATCTTAGAAAGGGGCAACTTTTCTTGCTGCCTCCCCTTTGCTTCATTAGCCAACTCCTGTCCTAGTGTCAAGACACTATCATTCTCCTACCTGAGATGAGTAGCTTCCTAAAGGCAGCCAGTTCCTACATCCCATTTTATCAAAACCTAATGCATTTATATCTCAATGTGCCCTCAGAAGTCAAGTCCAAGTTTATACCCTGGATTGGGGCACTTGGTGGCTCAGTTGGTCTGGCTTCTGACTTTTGATTTCAGCTCAAATCATGATCTCCTGATTTATGAGTTCGGCCACACATGTTCTAGACTTGGTCTAGGCTGTTGGCGCAGAGCCTCCTTAGGACTCTCTCTCTCCTTCTCTCACTGCCCCTCCCTCTCTCTGATAAAAAAAATAAATAAACATTAATGAAAAGTTATACCCTGGAGAAGAAATGCCCACACAATAGAGCTATAGAACTTTTTAAATATATATTAGGAACCATCTTAAGAATATATATTGAAATGAAATTTTAGGGTGCTTAGCTAAGCAGGAAAAAACACAACTTCAGATCATCTCAAATTTGCCAATAATGAAGCAATTTCTAGAAAACCTTGAATCTGATAGCTTTCTGGGTGGACTAAGATTTCATTCAGTATTCACTGACAAATGAAAATAAAATTCAAGAAATGAATAAAAAACACACAAAAAAAGCTGGTAAAACTAACTGAAATATGCACATGTATATAAACATAAACATTTGCCTTTTGGAAGCAAGCAATTATTAGAATGGATTATTAAAATTCCATTCATATACTGTTTATAAGAGACACACTTAAAACACAAGGACACTAAAAAACTGGAAGAAGACAAATTTATTGGTGAGGACTTCAGAGTCTAGAAGCAGTTTTGACCACATTTGGTGTCCTGCTTTAACCCTTTTACCAGGTGGCCTAAAAAGCTGCCAGCTTTCAGTGGTGCTCAGAGCAAAAGAAGACTCTCCAGTAGGCAGCCAGCAATATAAATGATAACTGGGTCCTTATGAAACAGCAAGTACAATGACACGTGAGTCTCAGCAGATCAGGATGCTTCATAATCTATGGAAAGTCCCATAAATGTCCCTTTCAGTTCTCAACAAAGCTAGCCTCTTTCTGGCAAGTTACTGTATTTGTGAGAAGGAGTGTCCAGCTTGCTACTGGAGTCAGGTGTTAACTGAAAGAGTAAATCAGGGGAATGTGGGGCTCAAACCGACCAATAAATTAGATCCTACCAGATCTTATATTTACTTAGTCACACAGTCAGATACGCTCCATGCCACTTGATCATTTAGAAGAGTATTTTTAAAATTATTTTGTCTAAGATCCACAGTAAGAAATATAGTTACCACATATATACTCATACACAATATTTGGAAAAAAAAAGTTTTCCAACATTAAAAATGCTTTTACTATATATAGCACACTGTGAGGTTTTTATTCTATTTTATCCTAGTTAACCTTCAAATTCTGGTTACAACCCCCTAAATTTAGTTCACAACCCACTACAGGTGGGGATATGCAGTTTATTTCATGGTATCTCTCAGGCCTCATCTTGTAGCACAAGGAAGTTGTATATCATCAGTGGGACTACTTGTTACTCACTGCCAGGGTCTCATTCAGTCTGTACCTGGGACTCCCGGGGAGTTCTTTATGAGCTGTTGATGAAGAAGGAAAAAATTCTACTCTGAGAGTAGATAATTCTGGGAGTAATAATTCTACTCTGCCATGTCAATAGACAAGCACAGTTAGTGAATTTCTAAAGTGGGAAGGATTTTGTAGTTCTTTTAACCATAATCTCTGTCTCAGTCACTGTTTTAAATGGTGAAGGTTCTACACCTTGATGAAAATTGTCATCATTTGCTGTCATCTCAAGATAACTCTGTCCTTTAAAGTTAGAATTACAAACAACGATAATAAGCATTTTTCAAGTAAGTAACCTAGTTTTAGGTTTGTCAGCTTATATTGTGTAATAAATATCATTACGTATTTGCAATACCATGTTTAAAACAATTGATGTTCTCTTAAAATAAAAATTTCATCTCTGGAAGTGTTCCTAAAAATAACTTTTTAAAAAACTGTCATGTTGAACACACAACTATTTGGGCAATTAATCTTCAACAAAGCAGGAAAGAATATCCATTGGAAAAAAGAGTGTCTCTTCGATGGTGTTGGGAAAACAGGACAGCAACATGCAGAAGAATAGAACTGGTCCACTTTCTTGCACCACAAAAATAAAGTCAAAATGTATGAAAGACCTAACTGTGAGACAGGAAATCATCAAAATCCTAGAGGAGAACACAGGCAATGACTTGACTTCAGCCATAGCATCTTCCTTCTAGATATGTCTCCTGAGGTAAGGGAAACAAGAGTAAAAATAAGCTATTGAGACTTCATCAAAATAAAAAAGCTTCTGCACAGCAAAGGAAGCAATCAACAAAACTAACAGGCAAACTTCAGAATGGGAGTATATATTTGCAAATGACCCATCTAATTAAGGGTTAATATCCAAAGTATACAAAGAACTTCTACAACTCAACATTCAAAAGAGGAATAATCCAATTAAAAATGGGCAGAAAACACGAATAGACATTTTTCCAAAGGAGACATCCAGACAGCCAGCAGACACATAAAGATGCTCGATCTCACTGATCAACAGGGAAATACAAATCAAAACTACAATGAGATACTACTTCACTTGTCACAATGGTAAAATCAACAACACAGGAAACAACAGGTATTAGCAAGGCTGTGGAGAAAGGGGAACCTTCTTGCACTGTTGGTAGGAATTCAAACTGGTGTAGTCACTATGGAAAACAGTATGGTGACTCCTCAGAAAGTTAAAAATAGAATGAGCCTATGATCCAGCAATTGCACTACTAGGTATTTACCTAAAGAATACAAAAATCCTAGTTCAAAGTGATACAGGCACCCCAAAATTTATCGCAGCATTATCTACAGCAGCCAAATTATGGAAACAGCTTAACTGTCCCTTCACTGTTGAATGGATAAAGAAAAGGTGGTATGCATGTATGTATGTATGTAACGTATGTGTATATGTATATTAATATAATAATGCCATATATAATGGCATATTACTTAGCCATAAAAAAGAATGAAATTTTGCTATTTGCAGTGATGTGGATGGAACTAGATAATATTATGCTAAGTGAAATAAATCATATGCTTTCATTCCTGTGTGGAATTTAAGAAACAAATAAGCAAAAGGAAAAAAATAGACAGGCAAACCCAAAAACAGACTCTTAACTATAAAGAACAAATTGATGGTTACTAGAGGGGAGGTGGGTAGGGGGATGAGTTAAATAGGTTATGGGGATTAAGGATGCACTGGGTATTGTATAAAAGTGTGGAATCACTATGTTGTACACATGAAACTAATATTATACTGTATGCTAACTAACTAGAATTTAAATAAAATAAAATAAAATAAAAACTTTTTAAAAACTATCATGTCATTGATGAGAAAACTAAAGTCCGTAGAAGTGGTCAACTTACTAATGTCACCCAGTATTGAATACTAGAGCCAAAACTACAATTCAGATCTTCTGATACCTCAGCTAGTATTCTTAAATGTTATTTGTTTCAATGTGTCTACAGAAGAAGCTTCTCATTTATAATCCATGTTTAGCACTGAGTAAAAATAGCAGCTTCATCAAAATGTTTCTAAGGGGTGAGTAAATTAGTCACAAAGTGATTCCAATGATCTTTATGTCTCACTCAAGTACTATTCAGATCCGGAAAGAGGGAACTAACCTCAGAGTAGGCTGTTCTTTCATCATTCTATACAACCCAGATATTATATTTTTCTAACACTAACATTAACGTCTTGCTGAAAAAACTTGAAATATGTTTTCTTAACACAACAGTGTGGAAAATGACCAAATACCAACATGACTCTGATTATTACTTTTGTTTTATAAAATGTCATTTGGAAGCCAAACGTAGCATCTCTAGCCAAAGACATGCCTCATAAAACTGAAAATACTTTTAAAGGTCTTTAGAAAAGGTGCTCTAATCACATCACTACTTAGTGTCCTTCCTGCAACTTTATTTAAATTTTTAAAAAATGTTTTTATTTATTTCTGAGAGAGAGACAGTGTGAGCAGAGGAAGGTCAGAGAGAGAGGGAGACATAGAATCCGAAGACAGGCTCCAGGCTCTGAGCTAGCTGTCAGCACAGAGCCCGATGCGGGGCTTGAACTCACGAACTGTGAGATCATGACCTGAACCAAAGTCGGACACTCAACCAACTAGGCCACCTAGGCGCCCCAGTGTCCTTCCTGCATCTTACAAATTTTTAGTTTCATCAAAAGTAAGGATAAAGTAAAACTGAAAGATTATGCCCTCATGTCAGAGTAGAACCGGTGTTTATGTGTGTGGATTTGGATAATTTAGAAAATTTGTCTTCTCTGTGTTCCTTCTCACTTTCACTGTTTTTTCTATTTCTTTCACACAGCATATCTGTGTCTGGAAAGTAATTCAAACATCTAGATATTACTAATTATCCCAATGTCTGTTATCATGTTTTTGAAATATCCTAGCCCTGTACCAAATAGCTATGAGGGTTACTGGCAAGTTTTTTTTTTTTCTCTCAACCCACCTTTCTGCCTGCAATGCTAAAATGGAGAGGAATTTAGCCATTCATAAAATTTGGCCTCAGTTATACAATATAGCAGTTACCCAACTCTATTTTATCACTTGATACCAACCTCTGTTTGCTATTTCCTTTTTTGGTTCTTTACAAATTTGTACTCTAGTACACAATACTAGAGTTTCCCACCATTATTGGAGTCATCCACTTAAGTGTTAAATCTGCCTGTGGCAAACCAAGAAACTTAGAAATTCTTTTGTATAAAACAAATTCAATGATGCTTGATAACACTATTACATAATTATAAAAACAATTCATATTTGCTAGCATGTTTGAAGCCACAAGCCTTGAGATTGGACAACCTGACTTTTATCAGAATCATCAATTTCATAGTTACCATGACGGGTACTGAGCATTAGGTTAGGAGCTCTGTGAGTACCAGCTTAGTTAATCCTCACCAACATCATTAAGCCAGAAGTGCCATTAGTATTTCATCCTCATTTTTGTGGATAAGGAATCTGAGGCATAGACAAATATAGTTTGTTACCCAAGGCACAGTGGTTAGTAAGAAGAAGAACGAAGCCATGAATCCAGGTTTATCTGCCGCTAGTGATTGGCATGTACAGCTTTAAGTTAAGGAAAATTAGCCAGGATGTGTGAAAGAAAATCAGGACAATATTTTAAATCTTCTTAATAACTTTTCGGTAATGAAAATGCTTCCAAAAACAAAGAAACAAACAAACAAACAAACAGAGGTTACTTTTACACTGTATTCTCAAATATGACCAAATATTGGGTGATACCCTTACTTGTGAAAGGTGGGGTTTTTCCAAATGAGAAATACTGCTTATTAATTTAATAACATTATTTCAAGTAAGGTTTAATACAGGAACCACAGGCCTAAGTAGTGTCCAGCTAGGCAACATGAGTGATTCAGAAAGGTTAAGGATAGTGACAACTAGGGAACATGGTCTAATCCAGTGGTTCTCAAAATGTGATCCCCTCATCTACAGCATCAGCACCACCTGGGATCTTGTTAGAACTACATTCACTCATTGGCCCCTTTCTAAACCTACTGAATCAGAAACTCTGAGGGTGGGGCCCAGCAATCTGTCTAGCACTGACCCACCAGTATTTCACTGGTACTGGTCTCCAACCAATAGTTTTGGCTCGAAGGGTTTCAGTCACTTGTTGCTAGGAGGAACCTGGGAGAACACTTTGTAAAGCTTCCTGAGTTTTCAAAGTATGCTAGAAATACAGAATTATATGTGAATTTTTAAATGGTAATCACATTTCAGTTAAAACAAAAAAGTAGGAAAATCTACAATGACTAAATAAAACATTGCTGCAGATCAAAACCTCCCTGGGCTGCCACTCTTTGATTTTTGGTTTAGAGTATATATTACAAGACAGAATGTTGTCAGTATACTTAACCTTTACCCGCATTTCTTGTACTAGTAAGCACATAAGAACCATTTGGTTCTTCTTGAGAAGATGAAGAGTCGATTAAGCAGGTTTTTTTTTCCTTTGAGATTTGTTGCCAAAGGACTAGTAAGAAATAATACAAATAGCCAAACTTTAAAAATAGCTTTCATATTTTATAAAAGTGAATGCACATAACATACATATACTACTGAAGAGTAAAATATGACACATAAAAGTATTGTTTACCCTCCTACCCCACTTCCAATTTACCTTGTCAGAGATTAGGATTATCAACAATATATGATTTTTGTTCATATAGTCTATTTTTATAATATTTCTTTTTGATCCATTAACTTTGATATTTTATTTGAATCCCTACAATGAATGAGAAAAATTCTCCTCTTTGACATTTTTCTCACCTGCTGATTTTTATTCAATTATTATTTTATGATGAATTTTATAAACTTAGGGCTCCAGGGTGACTCAGTTAAGCATCTGACTCTGCTTTTGGCTCAGGTCATGATCTCATGGCTTTTTGGGTTTGAATCCCACATCAGACTCTGCACAGACAGTATGGACCCTACTTGGGATTCTCTCCCCACTGGTGCTTTCTCACTCTCTCTCAAAATACATAAGTAAACTTTAAAAAAATTGAAAAACTTAGTGTAGTAATTCAGTTTAGGAATAATTATCTTCCTAGCTTCTTCTGTTAATTTGATTCTGAATACTGTCATTAATATCATTATAGTGTCATGATTATATAGGTTCACAGAAGAATTTATTACAATGATTAAACTCAGAGAAAAGGATATAGAACCTCATATCTTTAAACCTAGAACACTTGAAAAAGAATGTCATCAAAATTAGTCAGATTTCCTTTATTTCCTGTCATCTTAGATTTTTCTGGGCATATACCCGTGTCAATCTTCTTGTAACCCATATCATTTTCTTTCTTAAAATTCCTTGCAACTGTACTTGACTAGCTCTTGTCTTTATATACATATAATACTTTTTATATATATTTATATATAATAAATGTTATACATTATATAATTATATATTACAAATATTATATTCATTATAAAACATTTATATAATAAATATGTTTATTCATATATTTATTCACATGTTTATTTTTATATATTAAATTGACATATTTACTATATATATTAAATTTGGTTGTGAATGTGAAAGTAGACTCAATAAATTCTCCATCACAGTCTGGAAGACATCATTGCATTATCTTCTAGCAGAAAGGATTGCTGATGAGAAGTCTGATGTTAATTTAATTCTCATTCCTTACTGTTTTTTTTCCCCCCTCTGAAATATTTTAGCTTTTTCCATACTCCACCCCTGTCCAGCCTTTCAGAATTATGGATGGAAAACTGACTGAGAACTTTGTGTAAATAGATGATAGATTTTCAAAATCAAGACACTCTTACAGGTATATGGGCAGGATGGAGGCAGTTTGGCTAATTAGTCTGGAAGGCTTTATGTGGGCAGTGGAAGGTGTAAACTATTTAATCATAGGTTTGTTGGTGTATTTTTCCCCCCCCTTCTGTGTATCTCTTGTGGTGGCTCTGACATGCCTTAAGTTCTCCTGTGCATCTCTCTCAGGTCCAGAGTCTAAGAGTTGTAATACTGTTTTATTTAGAAGATGTTCTTGAAGTTTTCGCCTAATGAAAGCAATCAGTGTCAGCTATGCTGCATACAGAAGTGGGTGAAGAGGGTAGGGGACGCAGTTCCCCAGGGATGACCTAAAAGCAGTTAATTAATTTCTAAGATCTGCTCTGCATTTGCCGATTTTGAGATGGGAGCTCCTTCAGGGCCCCCACATGACTGGTTGCTCCTGCCCCAAATATTTGAACTCCTTCCTTTCCTCCCCTCCACTTTCCCCCTCTCCTTTCCTCTCCTGGATATCTTCATCTGGGAAATCTCAACCATTTTGCCTTTTCAGGTTTTTTTTTTTTTTTTTATCAGTAACTCTTTGTTTTCTGCCTTCAGGAATTCCTCATTATTTCTGATCTGTTGATGGGAGCCTTTCTTGTGCATTATACTCACCTGCAAAATCTGAAGCCCAGTTAATTCAACTCTGTCTGCTGTTGGACCAAAATGGACTACTCCTATTTTAAACTCCTCAGTCAGCTAAGCATCTGACTCTTGATTTCAGCTGAGGTCATGATCTCATGGTTTGGGAGTTTGAGCCCCACATTGGGCTCTGTGCTGACAGTGTGGTGCCTGCTTGAAATTCTTTGTCTCTTACTCCCCACCCCTACTATCCCTTTCTCTCTTAAAATAAGCATTTAAAACAAACAAACTCCTAAGGTCTTTTTTTTTATCCCAAGTTCTTATAATGGCATCAATGATAACAAGCATGTCTGCAGTCTGGCTCCTGGATACCTCATTAACTGTCTCCCTTCATTCTCCTGTACCCTCACTACCTTCTGGCTCTCCTGCCATTTCTCAAACTTGGCTAGTTTGCTCACATCTCCAATATACTCCATACTCTTTTCCCAGATGTTCTTACAGACCAGTTCCTTAATTTGTTGTGTGTCACTTCTTCAAAGAGGCCAGCTCAGACCACCCTGTCAAAAGTAGTTTTTTAAGATGTGTTGGTGTGTGTGTGTGTGTGTGTGTGTGTGTGTGATGACATATTATGCAGCCATAAAAGATAAGCTCTTGCCATTTGTAACATGAATGGACCTAGATAATATTATTCAACGTGAAAGAAGTCGGATTGAGAAAGACAAGTACCATATGATTTCATTCATACGTACAATCTAAAAAACAAAATAGTTGAATAAATAAAAAGCAGAATCAGACTTATAAATACAGAGAATGTATTTACAAAAATAACTGATAAAAAGAACTGATGGTTGTCAGAAAGGAAGAGGGTGAAGGGATGGACAAAATGGGTGAAGAGAAGTAGGAGATACAAGCTTCCAGTTATAGAATGAATAAATCATGGAGATAAAAGGTACAGGATAGGGAATATAGTCACTGATATTGTAATAGTGTTGTATGGTGACAGATGGGAGCTACACTTGTGGTGAGAGCAGAGCATAACATTTAGAGAGATGTTGAATCACACTATGTTATACATCTGGCACTAATATAACATTAGTATGTGTCAGCTATACTCAGTTAAAATTTTTTTTTAAAGTAGTTTCTCTATTCCTTCAATCCTGTTTAATTTTTATGATAGCTCTTCTTTTCTGATAGTATGCTATATATATTTTGTCTAACTTTTTCCTCACTCTGTATCCAGCACATGGAATAATACTTAGCAGGATGAGTACCTGTTAAGTGAACAAATGAAACATTTGTGCCCATTATAAAATCTGACATGTGGAGGGGCGTCTGTGCAGGCCAGTCAGTAAGTATCTGATTCTTAATCTCAGATCAGGTCTTGATCTCAGGGTTATGAGTTCAAGCCCATATTGGGCTCTGCATTGGTGGACACGAAGCCTACTTAAAATCTGAAGTGGGATGCTGGAGTGGCTTAGTTGGTTAGGCATCCGACTTTGGCTCAGGTCATGATCTCATAGTACACAAGTATGAGCCCTGTGTAGGGCTCTGTGCTGAAAGCTTAAAGCCTGGAGCCTGCTTCAGTTTCTGTGTCTCCCTCTCTCTCTCTGCTCCTTCCCCACTTATGCTCTGTCTCTCTCTCAAAAATAAACAAACATTTAAAAAAATCTGGGACATCTAGGTGGATAAGTTAGTTAAGTGTTCGATTCTTGATTTTGGCTCAAGTCATGATCTCACAGTCATGATTTCGTGGTTGTGAGATCAAGTGCTGCATCAGGCTCCAGGCTGAATATGGAGCTTAAGTTTCTGTCTTTCTTTCCATCTGCCCCTCTTTCCCACTCATGCTCTCCCTCAAATAAGATTTTTTTTTTAATCAGACGTGTGGACATTAAATATTTGTGTTAAGTCTACTATTGTCATCTAGTTCAAGCTAAACAACAACAAAAAGTAAAAAAGAAAATTACTACTGCAGGTACAGTTCCTTATTCAAATAAGTAGTATAGCAGTGATTAATACAATAAGTGCAGTAATCTTAAAATCTGAGAACATATATTGACAGATGCTGGTAAAATACATTCTGTCATCATTTTGAAACACTTCCATGAGGATGCACAGTTTAATCATTAAACACAAGGAATTGAAGAGACCCTTGTCCTCCTCCCTTCTGTATGCTTAATTTCTGTTCCATCTATTATTTGTCTAGTTCTTATCACCATAGCATCTATGCCTCATTAGTAAGAGGCAAGCAGCAAAGACTGGAGTTGAAAAATTATGCCCTGAAATACTCATTTGAAACATTCTGCCCAAGAGAAAGATCCTCCGACTGGAATGCCAACTAATGTCCTAAGTGATCACAGACTGTCAGTCCCTGTCTGAGCCTCAGTTTCACATTTGTAAAATGACAAACTTGAAGCTGAGTGACGTTTAAGGTTTTCTTTTGCTCTAATTTTGTGCACTTAAAGAATTCTGAGTGTGGCTACTCTTAGACATGCTTCTGCATTATTTTTCTCTATTCATTTTTATGACATCATAGTAGTCATTGATCATGAAACTTTTTTAATGCTAGATAAATACAGCATGAATATAAAATACACATTAGGAAATGGTAGTTTCCATCCAACGTCCTCAGCCTCAGCCCCCTACATGTAAGGTATAAATGGAAAGGCCTGTAAGGAAGTAGGTTTCTGCATAGACAACTAAAGCCACCTAGAGCCACACTGGCTAGGTGAAAATCTGGGTTCAACAACTCTGGGTAAATAACATTGGGCAAGTCAGTTTACTTATCTGAGCCTCCATTGCCTTATCTGTAAAATGAAGATACTATATAAGTTCTCTGAGAATGAAATTAGTTTATTTGAGAGAAGTCCCAAGAATATTGCCTGGCATCTATAAAGTATTACTGAAGTATTTTTCTACTATGATTATCTAATTCAAAGGGTGAATACAAGAATGAAATAAGAAAATACACATTAAAATAATATAATATCTAGTAGAAAGAAATTCATTAATCCACCAAATATTTATTGAGGACTTCCTTTGTGCTAGTTACAGGCCTGAATACTGGGGACAAATATTTATTAATATTGAATTAAGATTCCTGCTCACCTGGGGTTTGTACTCTAGTGAAAAAGGACAGGAAACATACAACTAAGCAATTAAGTATAATGTTTAGGGCAGTGAAAATCAGTTAGAATGAAAATGATTTAGAGGAGAGAATGTTTGGATCCTATTATATTTAAGATGGCCAAGGAAATCGTGTCTGGCACAAGATTTAGTTTTTTTTCCCCAAGTTAATTCATATGATAAACAGAATGTTATAAATGCATAATGCTAATGCCATTATCATCATATTTCCTTAAATTGTATTGTTATGAAGTAGGAGTTGCATTCAGTATGTCATTGCTATTATTTTGATGAAAATTAGAGTAGTGGTAGGTGTCTTTGATAGTTCATTGATGTATTTGGAAAACAGCCTATTATTTTTTGTCATTTTCAATAAAAAACATTAACCTAGAGTTTATCTTATGATGAGTAATTTTTAAACATGATATATATCATGATTTTCAGTGTTCACAATAAGTTTTAAATGCGTATTTAATGTGTGCAAAATATATAAATGCCACTGAGCATTGATTAGGAAACTGAGGATTACAGAGATGTCAAGTTCATACCAGCAACAGAGCAGCACTCAACCCTATGTCCTTGATTCTAAATTCAGAATTCTTTCTACTACTCTCAACTGCCTAAATAATAATATATTTAATTGGCTAGAATCTGCAATGTCTTAATTTTTGTTCTTAAATACTTATAACTGGCCTTTTCTTCCATTTGTTTTCATTCCTGAGGACCAGATTGCACAAGATAATTTCATTTGCAGCATTAGTGGACTTTCATGGCCTTTGCCCTGAGATGAGAAAAATGTATAATTCATTATTTTTCATATTCAGGATCTCATTTATAATTCAACAGGGTTTATGGGCTGGGTTTTTTGTTTTGCTTTGTTTTGTTTGGCTACCGTAGAGCTTCTCTTCAATGGCAGTTTACCCAATAGACCTGTTTAACTCCAGGAAGGATATCAGGATAATGTGAAACATGGCAGGTCTAGAACAGTATGTTTTGTTAAAGCATGGAAAGCTACTTGTCGTATAGTACGGACTGAAAACCATACAGAACAGCAGATGTGAGCTGGAGAAATGATGAATATTCATGTCACACAAAGACACTGATTTCCATAGCGGGGCAACATCTCGAACAGCTAATGGGGTCAGGCTGCTCTTAGTCACCTGTGTGCCCGTTTTCAGGCTGAGGAAAACTGAGCAAAAGTAAGAGGGAGTAATTTGAAATTTGTATTCAAATAGTGTGCCTATGGACTTAATGACGTATTTTTAAACTTATATTCGATTCATGAGACTGGCTACAATGGAAGTCATTATTTTAGAAGTATTTAAAAATATAGTCCCATTAAGTCATTTTATAAAAAGGGTAATAAATGACATTTTTGTTGGCTTATCATCTTCTCAGATTTTTTTACAATATGATTTTCTTGGCTTAGAAAAAGAAAAAACAAAAAACCCTGGTGACTTACTCTTCTAAACATGGCAAAAATAGAAAGGACATAAATACTAATGCATGCAGTAATGTTGCACTTTATGCTTTCTCCAAAATGAGTTTATATACAGCATGTCATTTGAAGTTCAAGATCATGTGTAAAACATTGAGAAGAGCGCCTGGCACAGAGATAGCAGTTAATAATGCTACTTATTATTATCCAACAGTGCCTCAAGTTCAATATATTTGAACTATACTCCTTACTCATTCCCTCACTTCCCAATCTCTTTCTGCTTTTTCGCATGTGACCTGGTGAATAGCATCACCTAGTCACTCTAGCCACAACCTGGGAGACATCAGTGGCTGTGTCTTACCTTTCAACATAACCGCCGTCCTCTGCTGGAAATTCTCAATGGCAGTGCAATGGCTTGGGTGCTCAGGATGTTTTTTACCCAAACTGTTGCAATTACCTTTCTCTTAATGTAAAAGAATCCCCATCCCTGACCCCTCACAATTCAATTGCTACACAGCTGGAGGAAATGATCCAGTCATGTTGGCTGCCTATATAACCTTAAATATTCTCCTGATTTTAGCAGAAGATTCAAAAACTCTCACCTCTACCTCTTCCTAGTCACTCCTCACCAGCCCAACCACATCCTTCTGCAGTTTACTCCCTCCACCCTAAGTTACATGTAGTTCTCAGAATACCTTATGCTCTGTTGAGCTTTTCCTCCTTTGCACAGCCTTCTTCACCTGAAAAGAACACTCCTTCCTCCTTCTTGGTCTGGAAAACCTTTTCTGATTTTTCCAGACTTGGGCCAGGCATCCATTCTTGGTAATGATTACTCTGATGATCTTTGCTAGGCAGCTACTCATCTGAGGCCTGGGCCCATATTGCTGGGTTTATTTCCACCATGGCCTTTGTTCATTTTCACCAGGATTCACTTGTTTAACATTTATTTATTTATTTTTTTTAGTGTTTATTTATTTTTTAGAGAGAAGCAGAGCATGAGCAGGGAAGTGGCAGAGAGAGAGGGAGACACAGAATCTGAAGCAGGCAGGCTCCAGGCTCTGAGCTGTCAGCACAACACAGAGCCAGACGCGGGGCTCTAACTCAAACCAAGAGATCATGACCTGAGCCTAAGTCAGATGCTTAACCAACTGAGACACCCAGGAGCCCTTTGCTTTATATTTATTTACAGCTGAATTTCAAAGATAAAAGACACAATCCAACTTCTTAATTTGCATACCAGTCCAAGTGGGAGAAAACTAAACAATTATCATAACTGTTATATCAAAAAGCTGGCTTTTAAAATGCTGATTCAGAGGGGTCTGGGTGGCTCAATAGGCATCCAAATTTCGCTTAGGTCATGGCTTAGGTTTAAAGTTTGAGTCGAGCCCTGTGTCAGGCTCTGTGCTGACAGCTTAAAGCCTGACGCCTGCTTCAGATTCTGTGTCTCCCTCCCTTTCTGCCCCACACTTAACCCCCACCCCAAAAAAATATACATTAAAAAAATTTTTTTAGTGCTGATTCAGTGTTCTTTTTCTGCCCTGCCCAACTTCCCCACCCTGACTTCTTTACCCCAAGTCTCCATTTCAAAAACCTATTTTTAACTCTCCCTTTAAGGTCAGCAAAATATTTTGATGTTTTTTATGAAGTTCACCCCCATTTTGAACAGATGGGCCAGGTTCTGCATTTTCCTTACACACTTCTCATGTAAAATCAGTGGATGTTTGCCTTCTCAACTTTGCCTGCTCTGTCGCTGGTTCATGACTAAACTCAGGAGGCATTTTGACTGCTTTGTCTCATTTTTAGTTTTCATGCACATCTGTGCATCACTATTTCTTCTCTAGGCCTAAACTAGCAACTGAATTTTCTTTTTTCCTCTTTCTTCTTCCCTCCCTTTCTTCCTTCTTTGTTGCCATCTATCCGTGAATATGGACTACATACAGTCTACCATGAATTCTATTCATTGCTATCCTAGAGTGGTGAATAAGACAGATACAGTTCTGATTTCCATGGACCTCTAGGAATCTACCAAGGGACAAATAGGGAATAAGAAGTATTTATTTATTTATTTATTTATTTATTATTTTTAATTTATTTAAATTACCTAATTATACTGATAAGAGAACAAAAGGGAAGACATTATTTTTGCTAATGAGGTTCTTAGAGATTTAAAGCATGAGGGCAGCATTTGGATGAGGGGTAGTTTATGGTCTGTTCTCTAAGAGTGCTGCTGCCCTCAGGTGCACAGTGGTAAAGGGCACTCTCGTCTTTACTTCCCCCAAGACACTACTCAATTTGTAGTGTTTGATGGTGGTGGTGGGCAGGGGGAGAGAGAGAGAGAGGCAATCTGATTAGATTAAATCCTATTTAGGTACAAAAGTCCTAGCAATGTCCACTCAGCATGCACATGTATGAATAAATGCAAAGTGGCTTCAAGAATTTTCACTTGTCGTATATTAGTGCTCTATTTAAACTGCAGTTGATTTATTTTTTATTTATTTTTTTTTTTAGAATTTATTTAATTTATTATTATTTTTTATTTATTTCTAGGAGAGAGAGAGAGCAACAGTGTGAGCAGGGGAGGGACAGAGAGAGAAGGAGTCACAGACTGAAATAGGCTCCAGGCTCTGAGCTGGCAGTCAGCACAGAGCCCGACGCGGGGCTCGAACCCACGAACCACGAGATCATGACCTGAGCGAAAGTCGGACGCTGAACCGACTAAGCCACCCAGGCGCCCCACCGCAGAGTTGATTTAATAAGAATTTCTGATGTGGTCTGTCAGTTGCAAATAGATACTACCAGCTTTCTAAGGAGGAGCCCTGCTTTATTTCCAGTGCTCCGGTTACGTGGCCACACCGCGGTTGGTGTAGTTTCATGCATTGTAAGTGTACTTTTGGTTTGCATATGAGAATCATGTAAATTGCTAATTTCTTGGGAAGGCAAAAAAATTAAAAGGCTTGGGAGGATAAACTCTGGAGTCACGTGGCATGGTCCTTTGCTTGGTTTAGAATCTTGAACAGCCTAATTTAACACTCTATGTTACAATCTCTTCATGTCTACAGTGAGATACAATGAATAGTATAGATTTGCTGTAAGGATAAGGGGCGCCTGGGTGGCTTAGTCGGTTGAGCGTCCGACTTTCACTTAGGTCATGATCTCGCGGTTCGTGGGTTCGAGCCCCGCGTCGGGCTCTGTGCTGACTGCCAGCTCGGAGCCCGGAGCCTATTTCAGAGTCTGTGTCTCCCTCTCTCTCTGACCCTCCCCTGGTCACGCTGTCTCTCTATCTCCTAGAAATAAATAAAATTAAAAAAAAACCATAAAAGAAAAAAAGATTTGCTGTAAGGATTAAATATGTAGATAATCCACAAAGCACTTTGGCACAGTACCTGGTAGATAGAAGGTGTTCAATAAATGCTAGGTAAACATTCTTAGAGACTAATTTTAATTCCAAAGATGAAAATTAAATTATTCATTTATGCATTGAAAAGAAGACAGAATAATAAACTTAACAGTAGTATCTTTTTTTTTAATTTTTAATGTTTATTTTATTTCTGAGACAGAGAGACACAGGGTATGAGCAGGGGAGGGTCAGAGAGAGAGGGAGACACAGAATCTGAAACAGGCTCCAGACCCTGAGCGGTCAGCACAAAGCCTGACGCGGGGCTCGAACCCACGGACTGGGGGATCATGACCTGGGCCGAAGTCGGACGCTTAACCGACTGAGCCACCCAGTCAGTTCTGCCCCTTAACAGTAGTATCTTAATTAGCTTCAAAAACAGTGTGGTGGACAGAATATTGTCCACCCCCCCCCTCCCCCATCCAAAGATGTCCAGGTCCTAATCCCTGGAGTAGTGAACATATTACCTTACCCTGCAAAGAGGACTTCGCAGATGTGATTAAGAATCTTGAGGGGCACCTGGGTAGCTCAGTCGGTTAAGCATCCGACTTCGGCGTAGGTCATGATCTCACGGTTCGTGGGTTCAAGCCCTGCGTCGGCCTCTGTGCTGACAGCCAGCTCAGAGACTGGATCCTCTTTTGGATTCTGGGTCTCCCTCTCTCTCTGACTCTCCCTTAATCTCTCTCTCTCAGAAAGAAATAAAAAACATTAAAAAAGAATCTTGAGATGGCAGAAATTACTCTGGATTATACAGGTGGATCCAATGTAATCTCATGTGTCTTTATAAGACCGAGGCAGGAGGGTCAGAGTGAAGAGAAGGACATGTGATGAGGGAAGAAGCAGAGGTTGGAGAGATGTGTGTGGTTGAAGGAGGCCACAAACCAAGGAATGCAGACAGCCTCTAGAAATTGGAAAAGACAAGGAAAGGGATTCATTCTCTTCTAGAGATTTCAGAAGGAACCAGCCCCACTGACATCTTTACTTTAGCTCAGTGTGAATGATTTGGGACCTCTGACATCAAGAACTGTGAGATAATTAATTTGTATTGTTTTATGACAAACAATTTGTGGTAACTTATATAGCAGCAATAGATAACTAACACACACAGATTGGCCTGAATTGTTTTATTTTCTTTTCCAGGCAAAGCAAATTTCTAAATTTAAAAATGGAAAAATACACATCAACATGTAAATATGTATTGCATATACTTTTCAAAAAAAACCCCACAGTTACTGTTGATCTTCATCATATGAACAATTGAGAAATTTTTCTGCCTTAACTCTGAGTTTAGACTTAGAAAAACATGTTATACACTCTTCCTTGCTTAGCTTTCAACTTGGCATTATTATAGCTGGCAAGGACCAGTAGTTGTTAAGGATTACAAATTTTAAATTGGACATTTTAGAATGGAAAGACAGGTCAGTAAAAAATACATATATATATAGGGGCGCCTGGGTGGCTTAGTCGGTTAAGCATCCGACTTTCGCTTAGGTCACGATCTCGCGGTTCGTGGGTTCGAGCCCCGCGTTGGGCTCTGTGCTGACTGCCAGCTCGGAGCCTGGAGCCTATTTCAGTCTGTGACTCCCTCTCTCTCTGACCCTCCCCTGCTCATGCTGCCTTTCTCTCTTTCCTCGAAATAAATAAAACATTAAAAAAAAATTAAAAAAATACATACATATATATACTATGCTATATTATTATATGTAATATAAATACATATGTATATATATACTTGCTACTATTATTAAGTATAATTTTTCCTCAACACTTCTTTAAAAAAATAGCTAATACTTCTCTCTGCTTTTAAAGTCCTGTTTTTTAAATTTGATTGTGCCTCTCTCTTCTGGTTTAATACTTATTATGTTCAAGGTACAGTCTTTACAAAGAAATAATTTCTGAGGATGAATATTTGTGTTATAAAATAAACCAATACAGGTTTCTTGAAATAGAACCTCGCTTAGTGCATTTCTAAATGTTTCCACTTTATGAATATGTGACTCGTATACACAGCTCTTCCAGGGCACAGTTGTGCAAAGCAAGGAGCATCTGTTTGTGTACAGAGTCTGTAACTGGGCACATTTCCATAGAGCTAGCATGGTGTGTGCACTTAAAAACATGCCATTTAAAAAGCAGAGCAGTTTTCTGGGTTTCTTTTATTTCAGAAGGCTAGGGGCAGCTGGGTAACTCAGTCAGTTGAATATCTGACTCTTGATTTCAGCTCAGGTCAAGATCCCAGAGTTGTGAGATTGAGCCCTGTGTCAGGCTCTGTGCTGAGTGTGGGGCCTGCAGGAGATTTTCTCTCTCTGTGTCTCTCTCTCTCCCTCTGCTCCTCTGTCCCACTCTCCTTCTCTCTCTAAAATAAAATTAAAAAAAAAAGAAAGCTAAAGCCTCTGTTAAGGTATCAAATGCTTACTCATAATTATTTCTGTCTCATGCACTTTTCTTGATACACATCGAAAAAATTGAAAGTGATATTTCAAAACCTGAAAGAAAGAAAGAAAGAAAGAAAGAAAGAAAGAAAGAAAGAAAGGAAGGAAGGAAGGAAAGAAGGAAGGAAGGAAAGAAAAAAGGGAGAAGCTTTAGTCTATTAGTTAAATGAATTTTTGTCTTTATTTAATTGTTTAAAAGAAAATAAAACAGGCCATCCTCCTTAAAAGATGCTGCATAACGCCCCCAACATATTACAGTAGAATAGAAAAAATCTAAAGATGAACTTACACATCCACCTGATTTCTAAAACATCTACTCTAGTTTTAGGAGTAATGTGAATGAAGTGCATCGATTTTTGAGAATGTGTATATGTATATTTGTAAATTTTTTCATCTTTCTCTAGATCTTTAGTATTTCCCACACACAGGGCATACCTGGCCTATGGTAATGCTCACATATGACAGACAAACTGCACAACTGCTCCATGTTCTCCACAGCAGGGACTTGTCAGTGCTGGAGAGAGGCCGCCTGGCACATGCCAGCTCAAACATGGACATTTCCTCTTTCTGTTTTCCTGCTCCCAAAGACTAGCCAATCCAGGGTGAAAACCCTCAACCCTGGCACGTGTGATTGAGAGGCTCCACACAAATGATGATATTTTCATTCCAGTGCCTTTGCAGGTGATAGAAAGTAAGCTGCCTTCTCTCTAGGAGAGGGCTGCCAGCAATATGTTCACACGTGCTTTTCACACAGCGTGAGCAGGGGAGGGTCAGAGAGAGAGGGAGACACAGAATCTGAAGCAGGCTCCAGGCTCTGAGCTGGCTGTCAGCACAGAGCTCGATGCAGGACTGGCACCCACGAACCGTGAGATCATGACCTGAGCCGAAGTCACACACTTAAGCAGCTGAGCCACCCAGGTGCCCCACATGTGCTTTTCTTTTAGAAAGAAAACTATTCATCAATGCTGGGCAGTATTTAGAAAACTTGGTAGTCAGCTACTCTTAAAAGCAGTGCTTATTAAGTTGTAAACCACAGTCAGAGAGTAAAGAGGACTCTGGGTATGGCTCCCTTTGTGGATTCCATATGTAGTACATCTCATGAAATTAGAGGTCTTTCCACTTTCAACTTATCTCTCACATATGACCTTCTGTCCCCAAGTCTTTAAAACTTTCTGATAGGAAAACTTAATAAATTCCAGCTTCAAGGGGAAAATCAATAAGTCATGGGTAGTTATTTTCTTTTTATACACTTAATCCTTATTAGTATTATGGTAAGTGTGAAATGGGCGAAGAAGATTTTATGTGCGTATTAGCTTTCTGTTGCTACATAGTAAATTATCACAAACTTAATGGCTTTATGTAGTATTCATTTATTATCTCACAGTTTGTAGATCTGAAGTCCAGCACAATGTGACTGAATTCTCTCCTGAGGGAATCACAAAGCTAATATAAGTGTGTCAGTTGGCCTGAGTGCTCATCTGAAAGCCCTAGGACAAAATTCTCTTCCAAGCTCATTTGGGTTGTTAGCAGGATTTAGTTCCTTGTGGCACATGACTGAGGTTCCCATTTTGTTACTGGCTATTGGCTGGAGCACTTTCAGCAACCAGAAGACATGTTCAAGTCCTTTTCACATGGCCCCATCCATCTTTTTGTTTTTAATTATTTAAAATATTTATTTATTTTTGAGAGAAAGAGAGAGCATGAGCAGGGAGGGGAAGAGAGGGAGGAACAGAATCCAAAGCAGCTCCAGATTCTGAGCTGTCAGCACAGAGCCCAACGCAGGGCTTGAACTCAAGGACCTCGAGATGATGACCTAAGTCCCATGCTTAACTGACTGAGCCATGCAGGTGCCCTGACCCATACATCTTTAAGTCAGCAATAGCATGACAAATCCTTCTTATAATTTCAAATCTCTGGACTTCCCCTTCTGCTACCAGCTGGAGAAAAACTTCCGCACTTTTTTAAAAGGCTTCATGTAATTAGGTTAGGCCCATCTGGATAATCTTCCTATCTTAAAATCAACTTATTAGTAACCCTAATTACATCTGCAAAAATTCTGTTGCCAGGTAACATAACATGATCATAGGAATAACCCCAGGGGGTGGAAATCATGATAGCTATCTTACAATTCTGCCTATTACAGTGGCTGTTCTATTTCAATCACCCTTCCTGGTTATCACCACCTTCTATTGTTTTCTAACTATTTTACAATTCTCTAAGTTCTAGAACACTAGTAACAATGCAAGTCATACTTATCCCTGGAAATACAAGTGAAATGTGTCTGCTACAATGCAAGTGATTGTTGCCCCAGGGATAGGTTACTTTTGCGTCTGTTTATAAATTCATTTTAGCATTCCCTGTTACATATATATGTATGGTTCTTTAAACTCACCTTTGAATTAGTTGTAACATCTTTCTGGTTCCCTCATTTAGTAATAAATTAAATAAAATATTTAATCTGTGTTCATTTTATATTTCTGTGCATGATTTTACTTTAAAAATTGATCCTTTAACAATATTTGTTATATGTAAATTACTCTAGTGGTTCATCAGTACACAGAAATAATAATCTTAGGTAAGGTCCATGAGAAACTTGGTCTTTAAATAATTGAAAAGTCTCCTAGAAAGGAAGGAGTATAGATGAGTGGAAAAGACATTATTGTTTTAAGTGAAATTTTAGCCTAATACCTTATAGAAGATATGGAAAGATCTGTCTCAGTTTCAACAACTTTATAAGTAGTATTTTGGTTAATGGGTAATACTGAATATTAGTAATATTTAGTAATAGTAACACAAGAATGATTTCCTTGAGCTCTTCCTAAATGAAGGAAAGTCTTGAGTGGGTAGATTTACTGACCAAGGGTCCAGAGAAGTAGAAACATTGATCCTAACAAACCCATGTTCCTGAAAACATACTCTATCTTAAAATTTACAGCTTCATGAATCAGTGGCCAATATTCAATCATTATAGCAAAATTTGTAATTGCATTTGATTTGGTAATTATTACATAAACACTGCTGTTTGTCTTCAACTTTATCATTAGGTGCAGATCTTTCTCTTACAATGAGTTACATCCCAGTAAGCCCATTATTAAAAATATCATTAAATCATGGCATCTGGGTGGCTTAGTTGGGTAAGTATCAGACTCTTGGTTTTGGTTCAGATCATGGTCTCAAGGTTCATGAGTTTGAGCCCTGACAATGTGGAGCCTGCTTGAGATATTTTCCCTTTCCCTCTCTCTCTGACCCTCCTCCACTCCCACTCTCTCAAAATAAATAAATAAACTTAAAAAAATGTATATCATTACATCAAAAATGCATTAAATATTCCTAACGTACTGAACCTCGTTGCTTAGCCTAGCCTACCTTATTATACCTGCTCAGAACACTTCATCATTGTGCATGAAATCTCATAAGTAACAAATAAATACATATTTATTTTATCTACCTCAACATGATGAAGAGTTTTAGCCTACATTTGGGTGAAATCATCTAAAATAAAGCCTATTTTATCATTAAGTGTTGAATACCTCATGTAATTTACGGTATCCTGTATTAAATGTGAAAAACAGAAAGCTTGTATGGGTACACAGTGGGTATAAGTGCGTCACTTGTTTAACCCTTGTGATTCTATGGCTGACTGAAGGCTGTGGTTCACTGCCACTGCCCAGCACCAAGAGAGAGTATCCTACTGTGGATCATTAGCCCAGGAAAAGATCAAATTCAAAATTCAAGATACAGGGGCTCCTGGGTGGCTCAGTCAGGTAAGCATCCAACTTCGGCTCAGGTCATGATCTCACAGTTCATGGGTTTGAGCCCCGCATTGGGCTCTGTGCTGACTGCCAGCTCAGAGCCTGGAGCCTGTTTCAGATTCTATATCTCCCTCTCTCTCTTTGACTCTCCCCTGCTCATGTTCTCTCTCTTTTTTTCTCTCTCTCTCAGAAATAAATTTAAAAAAAACATTAAAAATATTTTTAAAAAATTCAAGGTACAGTTTTTACTGAATGGGTATTACATTCACACCATCATAAAGTAGAAAAATTGTAAGTTGAAGCTTTGTAAGTCAGAGACTGTCTGTAGTATCTAATTTAGAGTGCCTTGGTATAAATCAGATAACTAGTATGATTTATATTTTATAAAGCAAATAAAAGTACTCATCTTAAACAGAATATTTAAGCAGCCTAAGTGTCCATCCATGGATGAATGGATAAAGGAAAAGTACACACATGTGAGCACGTGCACACACACACACACACACACACACACAAAATGGGATATTATTAAGCCATAAAAAAAGAAATCTTGCCATTTGCCACAACATGGATGGCATTGAGGGCATTATGCTAAGTGAAATAAGACAATATAAAGGACAAGTACCAAATGTTCTCACTTGTCTGCAGAATCTGAAAACAACAAGCAAAAACCTAAACTCATGAATACAACAGATTGGTGGTTGCGAGAGGCAGGATGGGAGTGGACAAAATGGGTGAAGACGGTCAAAAGTTATAAAATTCCTACATCATAATGATGAAGGATGTAATGTACAGCATGGCCTTTAGTTAATAACACTATATTGTACGTTTAAAAGTTGCTAAAAGTGTGGACCTGAAAAGTTTTCATCATAAGAAAAATAAATTGTAAAGATGTGTGGTGATGGATATCAACTAGACTGATGTGATGATCATTTTACAGTATATGCAAATATGAAATCATTATGTTGTATATCTGAAACTAACATGATGTTATATGTCAATTATATCTCAATTAAATTTTTTTTTAAAGAATAGGTCTGTCAATTGATTTGACTGATATATTTTTATGTATCCCTGAAAGATATCCAGATCTGTTACACAATTGATTATACTTAGCAATTATGACAGGCCCTGCATTCTGAACTTAAGTTTTGCACAAATACTTTGCTCCATTTCTTTTAAAATATCACAGATTATAATGAACTCCAGTGATAAAACATAAAAAAGTTTATGTGTTTGGATGCTAAAAAGTACCCCAAATTGGCATTTTAGTTTGCTAAAAATAATCTGTAAATAGATAATATTATTATAAATTCTCTTTAGACGAAAGAGTGAAGTTCTAACTATGGAAGGAAAAGAAAGATAGCTAAATTTGCTTTATTACCTTGTTTCTAAAACTTTATATTCTGTTGTTAGATGCAGGCAGTAATACACCAGATGTTTTCTGGAAAGTATGTTTTAAAAAAACAAATGTCTTAAATTAGCGTCAATGAACAGTAACTTATTCAGTAAGAGTAGCTTAGTTAAAAGCTTCATGAACTTCAGAAGGAAAGCATAAGGCTATACTTGGCTTTCATTCTTACTGAGAAAAAATAATTCTCATAGGAAGCATCTTTCCATGAGTCACAGTTTTGTATCCATGAGAAAGGAGGAAGAGACTGATGCTAAAATCAGTACTAAATGGGTGACATAAATCTATACCATAGACGTGGGGGAGATTTCCTTCAACATGATGAATAATTAGTCATTTCTAGATTCAGTGAGTAGCAAGTTCACCTTTAACCTCTCTCACTGTGGTGTTTTTTGTTTATTTATTTATGTTGAGAAAGAGAGAGGAAGAGAGGATGTGTGTGAGTGAGAGAAAGGCAGAGAGAAAGGTTAAAACAGAATCCCAAGCAGCCTCCACACTGTCAGCACAGAGCTGGGGATTTGATCTCATGAAACATGAGATCATGACCTGAGCTGAAATCAAGAGTCCATTGCTTAACTGACTGAACATCTAGGTGCCCCTCACTGTGCTGTTTGTTTTTTGTTGTTGTTGTTGTTGTTATACAGGCATTTGGCCACGTAAGGTCAAGCTGTTGTGTTAAAATCATGAAGTATAAAGTACTGCTTTTATACTTTACAAGTAGAATACTTCTATTTAAGTAAACTGTATAGATTGTGTTTATTTGTACTACTTTAAAACAAACCCTTGAGATAGTCTCACTTTTAAAAGTGACCTAGTATGATGCAGAAAATATTTATAAAAAAGTCCAAGGAACAAATAAAGTGAATAAGCATATTCCAAAAAAAATCAGTGGCAACTTGCTGGACAAGTGTTTTCAAATATCTAAAGCTGTGGTAAGATAAACTTGACATGTAAATATTATACCTTTCCAGAATCATCTTCCAACGCCCGTGAACACTGCCTTTAAGTGCAGCTCTCTCACGGTCACATCGAGCTGTACTTTGAATTTCTTGCCTTTGATGCATTCCTGATTTTATTGGTGCTTAAAGGAAAAGTTTGGTTTTTATTTATTTTAAATGCGTTAGAGAAATATTTGCAGAATGACTGGATTTTATAATAAATGCCTCTAACAAACAGATACGTTTGTTAACAAACCGAGAAAACTGCACCCTTATGGATTCACTTAGAAAAACTGATAGAATTGCTTGGTTGATGATTCTTTAACATGAAATATTTTTTGAGGCTTTTAAAAAGTGTTAGTGGTCTTTTACACAAGGGCAGTCAAGTTGAAAATACATGCCACTGTTCTGTTAGATTTCAACAAATGTAACCTTAGAAGCGTGTTTAACTGTATATCACCAAATGAAAGCAGGAAAGACATAGGCTACAGAGCTCTAGATATAGAGCCTTACAGGGCCAAAGTAAGCAATTACAAGGGGAAGAATTCAGTGTATACACATGTGGCCTACATTATGACAGGCAATAGTTGGGCCAGGGTTTTTAACTAAATTGATATCAGTACTCAACTCAGAGAATCTTTTGGCCAGCCCAGACTTCTCAAGTCCATCCTGACCTCCAAAACAATGTTCAAGTTCAGCTTTCTCCATGAGGTCTTTGCAGCTAATTAAAATGGCCTTGATGTCTTCTCACCAATAAAAAAAGTCAGTATCATAAATGTTTCATTCCCATATGTACTGTGTTATATTCGTTTCAAGGCGTGTGCATGTGCATGTATGTGCACGTGTGCGTTTCTTTGCATATATAAAGCTTGTCCCCCAGGCAGGAGTTTGCACTTCTCCACGTGGGAAGCATGGAGGCCTCGTGCCATTTTGTTTCCCACGGTGCCTAATGTAGCACATGTTATTAAGCATGAAATTGTTCCACTGTAAAACTCCAGGCTGCGGCAGCCAAAGGGGTTTTTAATGGGGTACACAGGAAGTATACTAGAATCCATGTTTTTGCCTAGTGGGGGATTCATTTTCATCTTGGACCTACGCTGGAATTTATTCTCCTGGCCAAAAGCAGTAGAATATACTCCCCGTCCTTGCAACTCCTCAGCCCTGGCAGAACACAGAAGCAGCAGACAAAGAACACTCAGAGAAGACAGAAAGTTGCCAGGCTGCTCAAATAGAGACAGAAGCCAGCCCCTGTATAATAAATACTAGCAGTGGCCAGTTAGCCGACAGCAAGGGGCGAAACAGCTTTCATGTTGAACCATGTACAGTTTACAAAGACTCTATACTGAAATCTGAAAAGCAAGCAAAGGCGGAAACTGAGAGTTTTCTACCAGTGATAGGAATTTGATACAATGACATGATAATCCCTGTATAGAAGAGTTAGGGGTGTAAAACAATATGGATGACAAATTGACAACACATAAAGAAACTTCTTTTGTGCTGTACCTAAGTAGAGACACTTTACCAGTCTCACTGAACTAATAATACAGAATTGGAAAAAGAATTTCCAAACTTTACTCAATATTCTAGTTTGTTATGTATACATATCCTTAAATGGAGGTCAACTCTAATGCTATTCTTATTTAATACTTTTATTCCTAGAGCCTTGAGATAAAGAAATCCTTTAGGTATCATTAATGATAGAAATCTGAACCTACTCACTTGCAGGCATGATTCTGGCCACTGTATTGAATATACCAGGGCAGCATTCATTATAGAAGATCACTGTAAGCAAACTTACTCTCACCAGGATACAATACACTAACACCTGGCTAGGCAAACATGTCTGTTCACTAACTTCTTGTGGATTTGTTTAACAACCCCAAATATTGTGAATATAGGAATTTCTTCTTTTGAGCTCAGCTCTAAAATGGGATAAAACTACCTAATAATCTTTACACATTTAAAAGAAAAAGGCAGGGGCACCTGGGTGGCTCAGTCGGTTAAGCGTCTGAGTTCGGCTCTGGTCAAGATCTCGCAGTCTGTGGGTTCGAGCGAGCGTCAGGCTCTGTGCTGACAGCCTGAAGCCTGGAGGCTGCTTCAGATTCTGTGTCTCCCTCCCTCCCTCTCTGACCCTCCCCTGCTTGCTCTCGCTCTCTCTCTCTCAAAAATAATAAACATTAAAAAAGAAAAGAAAAGGGCAAGGTGATGTTGGGTGCTTAATAACCTTGGAATTAAAAGAGAAAAAAAGCTGGCTCTTAAATAGCCTGAGAGGTGACATTTACCTTTGTCCGTTTACCTAGGCTCAGAGTTTAAAATCTCAGCCAAAATAATCTTGTCAGTCACCCAGAGATTGTGAATGTCAGGATGACTAACTTGCATTTTCTAAACTCATAAGAGGCTGGGAAATGCAACTGTGTTAATTCACTATGTTATAACTTAGAATGCTTTGTCACAAGTGACAAAAACCCCAATGTTGAGCTCACTTAAACACAAAGGAAATGTATTGATTTAAATAACAAAAGTAGTTTGGAGGTTTAGTTATCTTGATGGTGAGATTCAAAAAACATCAAAATTATCTGGTTCCCTAGCTTGAGTTGATTTCCCTCCACATGTTGGATTCATTTGCAAACATGATCTCTCTTCTTGGGTAAAAATTTACCACTGCAGCTTCAGGCTTTATATCAGATGTGGAAGAGAGAGAATCTCCCTCCCAACCATCCTGGATTTTTTTTTGTCGTGGTTCCCATAAAGTCATATACCTATTTGTGTACCAATCACCAGACCAAAGAGATGGAGATGTGTGAAGTTATGTTAGCCAGCCCTAAAGCTGGAGATGAGGTCCCACCTGATTGTGGAGCCAGAGAGGGAAGATTCATCAAAGGGAAAGCTATGCATTACTAGAAAGTAAGAAGGATGCTGGGGGGGAGGTGGGGAAAAGGTCATTCCATTATACAATTAAAAATACAACGGAGCTAGCTATTCACCTCATCCAGAGAAGCACATTCTTTTTCCCTAAGCAAGCTAAAAATGGGGATACAAAGTATCAGCAGGTTTTTTGTTTTGTTTTGTTTTGTTTTTTAGTGGACAAAGAATTTGATTGAGGGAAGTTAGTTATGTGATTCAAATATTTTGTGAAGACAACGTGTCTTATTCCTCTTCCCGCTGATTGTATGTTCTTAAGTACTCTAGGCTTTAGCTGCTGGGGTCTTCCAGCAGCCCTATGTACCATCTCCCACACCCTATTGTATGAAATTCTAGCTGGTTAAGCAAACTCCATTTTAAATTTGAGGCAGCCAGTTTCCAGCAGAGATTCATTTTAGAACTGTAATACAAAACTCTAACATCAGTCTGTTAGGCTTTAGTGGATTCTACAGTCTGGCACATTACCTAGAACATGCTACTGATTTATTATCATTTCTCTTTCATTTTCTTGAAAATAATGTCTATTTACTAAGTGTGTAACCTTAGGCAAATCATTTAATCTCTCTGGATCTCAGATTTATCAATTGAAAATGAGATGAAATTATTCCATCCATCCTTTCCATATTCTCTATGACACTTTGTCACTAAGAGAGGTCATTAAATTGTCTCTTTTATTTTACATATTGTGTATTGTGTATACTCATGTTATCCTTCTGCTAAGTTAGCACGTTAATATTAAACTTCAAATCTAGTGGCTTGGAAAAAGAAAGGTTTATTTCTTACTCATGGTACATGTCAGCTGGGGCTCTGCTCCATATCATCCTCATTCAACAACAAGGCTGGAGGAGCAGTCTCTACCCAGGAAATGTCAGTATGATAGCAAAGGGATGGTAACTGGTGGAACCCATGCCCTGTATAGATCACTTCTGCTCACACTCCATTGAGCAAAGCAAGTCACATGTCTAAGGAAGTATGAATGTGGTAAGAGGTGAACCAGGCTCAGAAGGGAAAGCCTATGACAAAGTGCTGAAATACGTAAATCTCTCCCAAGAAAGGATGACTTGGAGGAAACAATACAATATCACTGTCCAAGTATAGTTAAAAACTTAAATGATGTTGCCTTATGTTGCCTTATTTTTAATGTGAAATAATAAGACACTTAAAAATACATTATAACAGGGGCGCCTGGGTGGCTCAGTCGGTTAGGCGTCTGACTTCGGCTCAGGTCATGATCTCACGGTTCATGGGTTCGAGCCCCGCATCGGGCTCTGTGCTGACAGCCAGCTCAGAGCCTGGAGCCTGTCTTTGGTTTCTGTGTCTCCCTCTCTCTCTCACCCTCCCCTGCTTATGCTGTCTCTCTCTCTCTCTCTCAGAAATAAATTTTAAAAAATACATTATAACATTGTATAGCCCCATTTACAGTAAACTCAGTAGAGAGGCTGAGAATATGGGACTGCTCTGAGTAAAAAGAACGTCAAGTAGATGTTGGGGTGGTAATAAAACATGGAGAGGAAAAAAAAAGTATGAGCTCTGGGTTTCTGACTTGATCTTTATTCTGACTTCTCCTGGTTACCTTTCAAAATATGAACTTGCGTGGCACAAAGGATGATCCCTCAACAAATCGAATATCAAATATTCACCAAGTAAGTGGTGGCTGCGGGATTTTAGTGGGTTTAGCACACATAACCGTCATATGAAATTGCAGTATTGATGTGAACTTGAGGCTCACTTTCCCCTGAAGGACTGCTGGGACATCCAAGACAGTGTAATGCAACAGCTCTCGAAGTGTGGTCCAAGGAGACCGCAGAGTCAGCAGAATTGGGGAATTTGTTAGAAATACAAAATTGGGGGCCCATCTTTCTACCCAATGAATTGGAAGTTCTGGGGCTGAGATCTTGCCAAGCCCTCCAACTGTTTCTGAAATTCACTGAAGTTTGGAAAGCACTGGTCAGGGAGTATTCTTAAGCCTCTGGGACTTCAAACCTCAATAGGTGGCAGCTTGGTTCTTGAGTGGCTAACGGCACATCAGCACTTTGCGTCCATCTAATAGAATCCAGTGCCATTTACAATCTCCACCTGAACAACGTGGCCTATATAGCCTAGTGTTCTAAAACTTCAACTAGATCGCTGACATGGATTATGTGAGAAATATTTCTATATCACCGCATATTTGCTTTAAAAATATGTTTTAGCTATTTGCCTCAGTATGCCACTTTGACCAGTGTTATGTGATCTTGAAATAAAAAACCTTGTCTTATTTTAGGGTCTGCTTTGCCAAAAATATTTATGGCTTTCCCAGCTTTGCCAGGATAGGAAAGCTGCAGGGGTTTGGTTTATAGCAAGCTGACTTGTGTAGGTCAAGAAGGCCTGTGGAAAAATCTGAACTGTGTCTCTTTCCCAAACCAAATTCAGGCCATGATCCAAGAAAGGGGAAATAAACACTCAGGTGAAGAATTGTTCATTTCTTCTGAAATATTTAAAAGATCTTTCCTAAGAAGGCTTGATTTAGGATTAGAGAAATAGTATTAAAAATAAAGCTTTAGTGGGAATCGGTGGGTTTAATATTTGGGATCGGATAATTAGATAATGCTGTATTCCTAGCCTGTTTGAAATCTTCAGATCATTTTGGGGTAATTCCTTTTTAGCAAAGTATAGTTCCTTACTTACTTTAACTCAGATATGTACTGACAGAACCTACCATTGTTATTCTGGTTAATGTTTCTGAATATACTTTGGATATTTTTGTAGATTTCTTTAAAAAAAATCTTTTGTCTATTTTAGGAACCTGTGTTATTTTTTGAAATAGAAGGATGACTTCTATAACTGAAAATTTTATGCTAAGATTTATGTTTTCTACTTGGATGTCTTTACAATTCATGCATTTAGATGCTTGCCTGACATTTTTACCTAGTCATTGTAGTATTTTGCACAATTTCTTTCCTTTAGAAGAAGGTACTTGGGGGAGGACATAAAGATATGGTAATATATTGATAGTTAACATGAAAGTGAAAAAAAAGGATAAAAAATACCTTTTCAAGTTCATGTTAATAATCTGATTTTCCCAGGACATATCGGTTGAGAGCTGAAATGAATAGGGTACTACAATAAAAAAATACAGGGCAAAATCGTAACAATAAGAAATGTATTTCTAGCAACTGCTGTAGCTGCTACAGCATTTTTTGGCATCCCTGTGTGTCTTTCTCTGAACCATCCATCACATCTCTGGTGTTGACCTTCCCCTTGTGACATTCACATTACAACACAGTCTTGCCTTCATTTCAATTTTTTTTTTAATTTTTTTAAATGTCTATTCATTTTTGAGAGACAGAGTGTGAGCAGGGAAGGGACAGAGAGAGAGGGAGACACTGAATACAAAGCAGGCTTCAGGCTCTGAGCTGTCAGCACAGGGCCCAGTGTGGGGCCAGAACCCACAGACCATGAGATCATGACCTGAGCCAAAGTCGAACTCTCAGCCAACTGAGCTTCCTGGGCGCCCCCCTTCATTTCAGTCTCAATAGCACTTAAGGTGACGTAAAAACAAGTACCTTCTCACGGTTAAACTCTCCAGACGTGTTCCTTCTTTTCCCACAGTAGCACTCTTTCCCCCTATTTGATTTACTGACTTAGTTTCTTACAGCCTCCTTCCTCAAAGAGTCTGGCACAGGTTTCCCAAGGGCTGTTCCAGAAGACAATTTGTGTGACACATTATTTTGCTTCTTTCTTCCCTCTTGTTCCCAATGTGTTCCAACTCAGATTCAAAAACAGTCCTACCAGGCATGAGCCTTCTTTTGTTGTCGTTGTTGTTTTTTTCAAATGTACATGGTCCCTGAGAGGTAAACAGTGCACCAATTTTGCCTAAATGCTTTTAAAAAACAATTTAGGAACCCAGTGCATTCTGCTATTGTCAGTCTCATAGAGATGATTACCCTCTTCAAAAATACCATCCTAGCCAACCCTTCTAAATGTAACTAGAGATAACCAAATTTGTGGTAAACTTAGGCCCTTCTGTGGTAACTCTTAGAACATATAGCAATAAAGTTTCTTTTGTTTAGAAAATATTATTTGGGGCGCCTGGGTGGCTCAGTCGGTTAAGTGTCTGACTTCGGCTCAGGTCATGATCTCTCGGGTTCAAGCCTCACGTCCAGCTCTGTGCTGACAGCTCAGAGACTGGAGCCTGTTTCAGATTCTGTGTCTCCTTCTCTCTCTGACCCTCCCCTGTTCATGCTGTCTCTCTCTCTCAGAAATAAATAAAAACCATTAAAAATTTTTTTAAAAAAAGAAAATATCATTTGGAGCACCTGGATGGCTTAGTCAGTTAAGCAGCTAACTCTTAATCTCAGCTCAGTTCCTGATCTTAAGGTCCTGAGTTCATTCCCTGTGTTGGGCTTCATGCTGGTTAAGGAGCCTACTAAAACACAACAAAACAAAACAAAACAAAATAAAATAAAACTTTTAGTATTTTTTAAAGGTTTGTTTATTTATTTATTTTGAGAGAGAAAGAGGGAATACAAGTGGGAGAGGGACAGAGAGAGAGGGAGAGAGAATCCCAAGCAGACTTGGCAGTGTGAGCACAGAGCTCGATGTGGGGCTCAATTCCATGAATGATGAGTTCATAACCTGAGCTAAAATCAAGAGTCAGACGCTTAACTGACTGAGCCACCGAGGCATACCTAAAATACAATTAAAAAAAAAAAGAAAATATGAATTACATAATTTCAATAGTAATTATCTAAGTCATCCTTTCTAGGGCCCAGAGTAGGGGTTGCAGAGATAGCTTGGGAGTTAGAGTTGCAAGGCTGTGTCACCATCATCTCTTACTTGATTATTGGTTCCTATTATGGACTAAATGTGCTTCCCCAAAATTCATATGGTGATATGCTGACTCCCAATGTCATAGCATTAGGAGGTGGGACTTTCAGGAGTGAATTATATCATAAGGGTAGAGCACTCGTAAATGGGATCATAGAGGGGCATCTGGTTGGCTCAGTCAGTTAAGCATCTGACTTTAATTTCTGCTCAGGTCATGATCTCACAGTTTGTGAAATCAAGCCCTGAGTTGGGCTCTGGGCCGACAGTGTGGAGCCTCCTTGGGATTCTCTGTCTCCTCTCTCTCTTCCCCTCCCCCTCCTCATGTACTCTCTCTCTCAAAATAAATAAACCTAATAATAATAATAATAATAATAATAATAAATGGGACCAGAGGGAGAGACTGCAGGGAACTCTCTCCACTCCTTTGCTTATGAGGACACAGGGAGAAGTCAGCCATCTGCAACCAGGAAGTGGGTTCTTACCATACCCAATCGGCTAATGTTTTGATCTTGGACTTCTAGCCTCCAGAGCTGTGAGAAATAAATGTTTGTTGTGTAAGCCACCTAGTCTATGATATATTTGTTATCAAAACCCAAGCTAAGACAGTACCCAAAAATACTGTGCCAATGAGGAGCAAAATGACCAAAGGGTAAAAACGTAAATAAGATCAAGATCCAAGATAGTAGGTAAAATATTTTATTGAATGAAGCATTGCAGTAGGGAAGGAACTTAGAATGAAGCATTGCTTGAAGAATGGAATCAGTAGACATTAAAGGGTTCAGTGGGTCCAAGAGAGGTTCAGACCTATATACACAGTCCTTTACTATCCTTTCCATTAGTTAGAGATTAGAAGCTCTAACCTTAGGCTTGACTTTGGGTATATGCTGCTCTGTCCATTGAATTCAACTTGGATCAACACTGAATCAACCATTCCTTCTTTTACTTTGACCATTCTTTCCTGTACTGGATGCTTCTCTCTATGTTGCATTTATGTGCGGTCTTCACCCCCACTTTCTACCTTACCCCACACTTTATGACTGATTGTCTGGTAAATCTTACTGATTGTCTACCCTGGGCTAAAACACCGATACTGAAGGAGCATCACTAACTTCCAAAGTGGTTGATCTTTCCATTTTCAAATGGCTTTAATTGTTAGAAATTTCTTCCTTCTGATCACAAAAGCAGGTACTCTACCATATGCTTGTGCAAGTAAAATGTGGCTTCTTTACTGTATCACTGGCTGCACTGATGTCTGTAATACCTGCCTACTACACACGCAGAAATTCTCAGAAAGCGTGGACACTGAAGACTTACCAATGGACAATATTTCTGTCTCTTTCAATTCAAAGCAGAATATTCGCTATTTCCAAATTGCACCTCCCTTGCATGGCTGGTTTTAACAATATATTTTTTGATGACTGAGAATCCTTAGGTAATTTCCCAGTCTTTCATATTTTTCCCCTGTCTCTGTTCCCCCAAGATGGTATCTAAGTATATGAGGACAGCTTACTGTATTTTCCTGTCATCAAGGAAGAAGGTTTCTCACATTCATACGGTATCCTCCAGATTATCTAGTCTCTGATGTAGAAATGCAACCCAGTCTGACTCTTAGCTGTGAAAATTTTGAGGGATGAGTGGTCCCATATAGTATTTCAGGCAAATATGAAAGTACTCAACACTACAGCACATGGGCCTGACAATTTTACCCCCATTGTGGAAGAGCCCACCCATGATGACTTCTTTAATTTAAAGTCAGGTCTCTGTTCATCTATTGGTGCTATTAGCACATCTGTGGCCCCTCACTGGGGCATGTGGGAACCATTGGGGCCCCTAAACACAAAATACAGCTCAAGGGAAACTGGGAACATGGCCTGGACTTGGTAGATATACCCAATATCCTCAAATACCTCTGAGATATCTTTTCTTAGCAATAATTAGTATGGTGCTAAGCTAAAGCCTGTCACCTCCCTTGGGACCTGAAGCTCCCCATTGCAGCACTGGGGAGAAACTATGCCTATTGCTAACATTCACATTTATTGTCACTCCTTTAAAAAAAATTTTTTTATTCATTTTTGAGAGACAGAAACAGAGAGTGAGAGAGGGAGGGGCAGAGAGGGAGACATAGAATCTGAAGCAGGCTTCAGGCTCTCAACTGTCAGCACAGAGACTGACACAGGGCTTGAACCCGTGAACTAAGATCATGACCTGAGCTGAAGTCGGATGCCTAACCGACTGAGCCACCCAGGTACCCTGTCACTCCTTTTAAAGCTCAACCAGAAATTGAGAAGAGTGTCTAAACTTTTAGCTCTACTCTATCTCCTTTCCTCCATAATCCCTGAAATGAAATGTTTTTTGCTACCTGATATCTGTCCAGGTTGGCAAGCCAAATGGCCAGTGGTGATAAATGTTAAGCAAGTAGTGCTTTGTGGGAAGAAAACTGATTTGCAGTGTTTGCAGATTTTCATAGGATAAGTGCTCCTACACAGCCAATTTCTAGCTACCAACATTATGTCTCTAAATGAGTTACAGAGTGATGCGTATAACAAGTTCTTGGGAGCTAGTACCAGCCCACCCCAGGACACAACTGCTTAAGGCCTAGTGATCATACACTAAGCAGCGGATTTGCTGTACTATTTTCTGTGACCTGAAACCCTTTAAGTTTCCTTAATTGATAGACTAACAGTATTCTTTTTCTCCCTTTTTATTCCAGTTGAACTACAACTACAGTGCATATGCAGAGTTTGTTTCATGTATTTATCAAATTTTCCATTGTTTCAGAAAACTTTCATGGTATTTGAGCAGCCAACAAATCACACCACTGTCAGTCTGTTGGTTCATGACCTTGAGAGTTCCTGGGTAGAATTTGAAACTGGCCCTTATAAACAGAGGGCAGGGGGAGATGGAAGAAAGATCAGAACACTCCAGATTGGTAGGTGGCAGCTTCAGGAAGCAAGGGAAGTTACATTCATGGCTTGTCTTGAGTGACTGCAAGATCTTCTTTGATCTTCCCACCTACCCCCTCAGATCTTGAGTTTATACAGAGAACTTAACCAGGTTCGGTCACGTATCCAGGCCAGATGGTCTCCTTAACACATTACTCTCTCAAGGCTACATTCCCAAAGTGGCTCTTAGTGTGGGAACAATGGGCAGAACATACATTCCAAGGACAAGGGTCGGGGTTGGAGGGTTGGGGAGCCTCGGATTGACTAGCTTTCAGGCCAACCTGCTGTCATGTTCTCTTGATGACTTCCTCTGACTCAATCTGCATTTATCTCTCTTGGGATTTGTGTAAACTGGTATTACAGGCAAAATTCCATGATTTCTCCTTATATAGTGATACCTAATAATTGACATATTGAAATACATGCTTTTTTAAATGTTTTATTTATTTCTGAGAGAGAGAGATAAACAGTGTGAATAGGGGATCATCAGAGAGAGAGGGAGATACAGAATCTGAAACAGGCTCCAGGCTCTGAGCTAGCTGTCAGCACAGAGCCCGACATGGGGCTTAAACCCAACCAACCATGAGATCATGACCTGCACTAGAGTCAGATGCTTAACCGACTGAGCCAGCCAGGCACCCAAAATACATATTAATTTATCATAAATTTTTTTTCTTTATAGTTTTTCCAGCTTTATTGAAGTATAATTGATGAATGGGTTTGCAGTATATTTAAAGTGCACAATGTGATGATTTGATGTATATATGCATTGTGAAAAGATTCCCCCAATCAAGTTAATCAACATCTCCATCACCTCACATATTTACCCTTTTTTATTTTATTTTATTTTATTTTATTTTATTTTATTTTATTTTATTTTGGAGAGAACATTTATGCTCTACTCTTTTGACAAATTTTAATTGTACAATATGGTATTATATCAGCTACAGTTATCATGTTATACATTAGACCTTCAAACCTTATTCATCTTATAACTGAAAGTTTATAGCCTCTACCAATCTACCCCTATTTCCCACATACCCTGGCCCCTTGGCAAACACTATTCTCTTCTCTATATCTGAGTTCAGCTTTTCTTTGTTTTAGATTCCACATACAAGTGATACCATGCAGTATTTGTCTTTCTCTGTCTGGCTTATTTCATTAGCATAATGCCCTTCAAATCCATCCATGTTGTTGCAAATGATGGGATTTTCTTCTTTTTTTAAGGCTGAAAAATTCTCCTCTGTGAGTGTGTGTGTGTGATATTGTCTTTATTGATCTTGTCAATAAACATTTAGGTTATTTCCATATCTTGACTACTGTGAACAAAAGCCAGATGTAATCTGCAAATTTTTTTTCCAAAAAATAACCATTGCAAAAAACATGGAAACACAGATCTCTTTGAGATAATGGTTTCATTTCCTTTGGATACATAACCAGGAGAGGAATTGCTGGATAATAGGGTAGTTTCATTTTTAATTTCTTGAGGAAACTTCATGCCATCCTCTGTAGTATCTGTGCCAACTTACACTGCCACCAACAGTGCGCACAATGGCTCCCTTTTCTCCACAGTCTCGCCAGAATTTGTTAGTTCTTGTCTTTGTAATAGTAGCTATCATAACAGGTTTGAGGTATCTCCTTTGTATGAAAACTAGGAATTACGAATTATCTAGGTGGGTAGGTTACATTATTAATGAATTTTATTTGGTAAAGGTGATTGTTTTAGATTAGGATCCCCAGTAAGCAGACCATGAGAAAGGTTTTGAATGCAAGGAGCATATTAAGGAAGCAATCCCTAGAAGGCACCTGCAAGGGGCTTGTGGGATGGAACGAGAGAGGAAGGGACAGGAGAGCAGGTACATTAAAATGCAGCTTAGCCTCCATGAGCCCCTGAAGCACCATCTTTTTGAAAGCTTCTGAGAGACTGTACAGAGCACCACGTCTCAACTATCACATGTGAGGCATTAGGAAGCTAGAGTGTAATTTATCCATTGCCAGTTGTCACTGACTGGGGACAACTCCCAGGAACTCTGCCTCCCAGCACTTTTGGCCTGTTTCATGTTATGGATCAAGCATGGGCCAGTGGCTACAGAAAGATCCTAGGCAGAGGGGCACAAGTGTCAATACAAAGAGGTTTGTAGGGGCACCTCGGTGGCTCAGTCTGTTAGGCATTCGACTTCGGCTCAGGTCATGTTCATGGGTTCGAGCCCCGCATTGGGCTCTGTGCTGACAGCTCAGAGCCTGGAGCTTGTCTTCTGATTCTGTATCTCCCTCTCTCTGTGACCCTCCTCTGCTCACTTGGTCTCTCTCTGTCTCTCAAAAATAAATAAAAAACCTAAAAAAATACCAAGAAGTTTGTAGGCAATTTTGGGGCAAGTGCTGATAAGAGGTACACGAGCAATGTCTGCTCCAGTCCACCCCTTACACTATCACATCCACTCATGCCTTGCCTGAAGTTAATCTGTTTTGTTACTGATTCCAAAGAGTGCTAACAGTTCTCTCTCTTTCTCTCTCTGTCTCTTTGCCTCACACACACACACACATACACACACACACACACATACCCCACACACACACACACACACAATTTCTGAAACAAAACTACCCGTTTTATTTTATTTTTATTTTTTAAGTTTATTTATTTATATTTGAGAGTGAGAGAGAGGGCTGAGGAAGGATCAGAGAGAAGGAGAGAGACTACTAAGCAGGCTCTGCACTGTCAGCACAGAGCCTGATGTGGGGCTTGAACTCACGAACTGTGAGTGAGATCATGACCTGAACTGAAACCAAGAGTTGGATGCTTAACTGACTGAGCCACCCAGGCTCCCCTCTACTATTCTGTTTCAGATCTCCTCACTTTCAGCCAGCACTTGTTCTGGACTAAGTCTCCTACCCGGTTGGGTAATACAGACCTAGTTCCCCAAGGGGTCTGAGCTGTATATTGTCTTGAACTTGTCAGATTATCCCCTGAGATGGAACGCACCAGGAGGCCCCACAGTTAATTCCATGAGTTCCAGCCATGTTCCTTCCTTCTCCCAGTATGCAGCAGCAACCCTATCAGCTCATGTCAATCATTATAGTAACTTTTTTCTTTGCTCGCTCATGTGTTGGCATGGGATGCCCAATAGGCCAGGGGAGCAGCCAAAGTTCTAGGTGTAGTGAAATATTGACTGTGGCCCCAGGTGGTGGTCTGCCCCACCACCCTTCCTTCCCCCCTTGTCTGTGCCCTTTTGAGGTCATTCTCCATTCCATCCTGCTAGCATCTACACAGTGTGTGAGACCAGCACTCGCTGCAACCAGAAAACTTCCCCTGGCAGAGATCAGCAATCAGAATCACTGGCCTGTACAACCAAGGGATATGGGAGAGAAGTGATTGCATCTGCTGCACTTATGCTACAAAGCATTTGTTATAAAAGGGGCTATGATCTTGTGGTTTATAATAAGAAAGACATATTCTTATGACACAGAGCTCCTAAAACTCTTGGAATTTCCTAAAGGATGAGAGCAATAAAGGTCTCCTTTGTTATGTTAATGAGGCAGATCTTAGAAAGCACCTAAGGATGGGGGGCTGGTTTCCTGGAGAATCAACCTGGTGCTTTGAGGGTTGGAACTCTCAGCCCCATCTCTCACCTCTGGGAGGTGGAGAGTGGCTGGAAGATGAATTAATCACCAATATCCAATGATTATAATCATGCCTATGTAATAAAGATGCCACGAAAACTCAAAAGGAGAAGGTTTGGAGAGCTTCCGGGTTGGTGAGCGTGTGAAGTTCAGGAAGAGTAGCATACTCAGAGAACCCAGGAGCTCTGCACTGTTTCCCCACACTTTGCCCTAAGCATCTCTTCTAACTGGCTGTTCCTGAGTTATATCCTCTTATAACAGACCTGCAATCTTGTAAGTAAAACATGTCCCTGAGTTCTGTGAGCTACTTCAGCAAATTAATAGAAGCCAAGGAGGAGGTCACTGAATCAATCAGCTAACCTGTAGCTGATTGGCCAGAAGCACATGTCAGAAGGCTGAGGGAACGGGGAACTCTTGGAAGACTGAGCCCTTAACCTGTGGGATCTGATGCTATCTCTGGGTAGATAGTGTCAGAATTGAATTGAATTGTAGACACCTAGCTGGTGTCTGAGAACTGCTTGCTTGGTAGTATGGTGGGAGTGGGGGGAGTCACACTGGAGTGAGATAATAGATACGAGGTAAAGAACCACTGGCTATATTATGAACTATACATTCATGTACCTAATTGTATTTGATAGCTGGACTCTATATCCTTTACCACTCAAAATATCCCTTATTTTATTTTGTCCTTAAAGTTATCATTTGGACATCAAAAATCTTTATGTAAGGAAGTCCTGGGGACAAAGAAAAGGAAATAAAGCAGAACAAACATAACTGGTGTCCTCCCAATTTTCAGAACCTCTTCAATAAGGACAGAGAAAGACAGCTGTAAAAGTGAGCAGGATTTGAAGCACTCAATTACTGAGTACAACGTGTGAGTTTTCTGCAATCAAATGGTAACAGAGAGTAGTCTGTTCAGATCCCACTTAGCTCTACTGCTTGGGTGCAAGAGGGAACTTATTTTAGCCGTTGGCCCAAATATATTGGTTAAATTATTACCATTTTAATTTGGAGGCAGCTGAGAAAATATATGGCAATTACTCCCAGTGACCACTAGATTCAAGATGTCTTTTCATTCATTAATTATTAAGGATTGGGCTTTTGTAAGAGAAGGTGATGGTGACCTCTCTCTCTCCCTCTCCCTCTCCCCTGCTCTCTCTTTCATTTAACACCTCTTTCATAGAGGTGCTGTGAGGATTTCTGCCTGTGTGGTAATGAGGTTCAGTAGCCTGCTTTGAATTTGTCAGTGGAAAAGGTGTTATAAATTTTTAAAGTAAAAAATATACTACTACTAATAAGGATGTTGATCTTGAAATGCAATATGAAAACCAGAGACTGGAAATTTAAAATTTGTAATGAAATGCTCTAGAGCTGTGATCTCTTCAGACCTGGGGGGTTCAGCAGGGGTGGGCCCAGGGAAGACTTGGACGGAAGAAGATGCAGGATGTGGTGGCGGTGATTCAGTAGGTGGCCCTCTTCCATCCCAAGGTGGTCCGGAGCCAGATCCCAGCCCTGGGCTATGGAGCACTGGGCTGCAGGAGAACCATCCATTGGATGCGATGTAAGATTGAGGTTCTGACCACCTCTGCTCATTAAAAATTCCAGGGCATTTTTATAAGGTTAAGGATGTATCCTTGTGTTCTACAATCTGGTTCCAGTTGGGTTGTTGAAGCAATATTGGCTTCTTAGTAAAGTCTAGAGAAAAGAAGATGCATGGAAATTTCAGGAGGATGGTTAGCATTCATATAGGAGAACATTCAGATAGATTAATTTGAAACTTTATCTAGAACTCTTATTTTACAGAGTAGCAAATCAAAGCACCTGTTTGAGTAATTTTCTTATTGGAGTGTAAATGTATTTGTAGATGAGAGATAGATCCCCTTTCTTGATAAGTTTATATAATAGGGGCTAATTTAGGGAACCACTCCAGTATTTATATATGGTGATGAAATGTATTTTGAGGTGTTTTCTGGGCTTTTGTCAATAATTGATCTTTGGGATAGTAAATGATAATTGTTTTGATTTAGAATAATCTGAAAGCTTTTCTTGACCCCATTTAGCTCTGTGTCATGCATAACTTCCTGAACTCTTAGCTCCGTGTCACTTATAACTTTACATGTAATATACTGTGATTACAAAAATCAGAGCAAGAATGTAAAATTTATTCTTAATAAAAAATGGACTAAGGTTAAAAAAAGACAAATACTCATCTAAAGATTAGGTCAAGGAGAGAAGAGTGATTATCAGAGAAAACTTGAACATTCCTAGATTTATTTAGAGTCATCTCTTTTTTTGGGGGATGTGAGAAGAACCATTTTGCTTTCTTCCATGCATTACTTAGTATTCTTACTGAGCTCAGAATGCCCCATTTCTAGAATGTTGGTTAAGGAAAATGATTAAGCCTAAACTCCGTATGTAATTTGCCATTTCTGTGGAAAGTTACCATAGCGCTGTGGTTCCTGTAGAATGAAAAAAAAGCCTCACAGCTTCAGGCAGACATCAGCTCAGATTAACTAATATGGCATTTCCCTCTCAGCCTCTGAATGTGATATATTGATTATATTGAGAAGTCCTGATGTCTTCTTTTCTGAACTTCATATTAATGGAAGAAATAGTAGATCAGCATATTGCTTTCTGTATTTAAGTCTTTACGAGGACATAATAGTTACCTATGCATGCTGATTACTTCTTTTCTATAGTCTCTACAGGTAGTTATTTTTAAATGCTGTATTTTGACACTTTTGCTCTGCTTTTCAACATGCTTACTGTGTTCAAGCCAACCAGACATGCCATAGTCATAAATGAGATTGCCCTTTGGGGGCTAATGCTTTGAGGGAGGCAAGAATATGAGACAGTATAATAAACAGCTCTAGATTCTGTAGGATCTGATGCAGCTACAAATAAAAAAATAACATGTAAATGTAAGGATAACTGGTTAAGTGCCAGTATTCTTTAGCTATATTTACTTAGAAGAAATACATAATTGCTGGATCATGGCATCAACAGATCAGGAATCCAGACGGATCATTGGGGTACCTTAGTCGAGGGACCTGAAACATCTGTACCTCTGTTTATTATTGTAAATTTTCCGCATTTATAGCAGTTAGTATGTTATTATTCTCTCCTCCCATTTCATGTGAACAATGTTATCTTTGAAAGCAAAGACTAGAACTATATTTAAATGCAGGTATCCCCCAAAGTTCATGCTTTTTTCCCCACCATTTTGTTTTTACAAAAGACCTACAATGGTCCCTGTTTTTGCTAACTGAAAGAAATCGAAGAGGACTTTCAAGTTTATGAAAAGAGGCAAAAAGTGCAAATAACATTCAGTGTTTGGCAGTGAGCCGAGCTGTTACAGAGGGAGTGCACACTCTGAACAGCAAATGGTACCAACAAGCTTCTTCCCAGGAACTACACTGAGCATCTCAGCATTGAGCCACTATGACTTTGACCTGGTTCTGTAGGCATCTGTGCTTTATCTCAATTTATTTGTGTACATGTTAGCAAGATGGATCCTAAAGTATCAGAAAAGCCTAGGAGAGGTTATTTTGGGGGGTCTGGGAACACTCAAAATTTTCCCAATGGATTAATGGCAATTGCTTCTTTGCTTTACTCCATTTTGGCTTATAAAACTTTTCATAGATATATTCTACTTTCATACTGCAGGGGAAACGTGTACTTGTAAGTATTTCTTTTTAGGATATAAACTGTTCTATAATAGCCAAAGACTAAATTTTTATATTTTTAACATTCTTTAGTTGTACATTTATTTTGTTTCACGTGATATCCAGCAATTATTTTATAACAAAATTAACTAAATATCAAAAGAATTTCAATATGTGAAGAGTACAGAGAAAAGTGGTTCATTTTTAAAAATGATCTGCCTAAGGATAGGCAGAAGTAATAGCAATTCTCCTTTTAGCAGTATCACAGATAGTGCAAAAATATAATTTTTTTCTTTTTATATTGTTGATTCACAGGTAGTTGTGAGAAATAATTCACAAATTCACATACCCTGTTCTCAGTTTCCCCCAATGATAACATCTTGACAAACAATAGTACAATATCATAAGCAGGACATTGGCATTGATTCAGTCAAGATACAAAACAGATTCAGCAACATCAGGATGCCTCCAGCTGATCTTTTACAGCCACACATATTTCCTAACCACTCAATCCCAGCACTTGGTCCCTGACCTCTACCAACCATTAATCTGCTTATTCCTATGCTTTTTTTAAAGTTCAAGAATGTTGGGGCGCCTGGGTGGCTCAGTTGGTTGAGCGTCTGACTTTGGCTCAGGTCATGATCTCACAGATCATGGGTTCGAGCCCCAAGTTGGGCTCTGTGATGACAGCTAACTCAGAGCCTGGAGCCTGTTTCAGATTCTATGTCTCCCTCTCTCTCTGACCCTTCCCTGCTCATGCTGTCTCTCAGAAATAAATAAAATATTTTAAAAAATTTAAATTTCAAGAATGTTATGTAAGCAGGGTCATACAATATGCAACGTTTGGGGGCTGGCTTCTTTCACTCAGCACAAGTCCCTGGAAATTGATCTAAGTTTTTGTGTGAATCAGTAGTTTGTTGCTTTTAATTACTGACTGGTTGGTATTCTGAAAAATACATTTGTTAAGCTCTAAACACATCTTACTGAGAATGCTGCTTTACCTAGGGGATCCTTGTTTTTGAGTAAAGTGCACAATGAAAGAATCATCACACATAATGAGAGGGCTATTTATTGCTGCAATTTACTTTTAAAATTGCTGCAATTTACTTTTAAAATGCTGGTAGTGTAAATGAACTATAAGCAACAACATGAATGTATCTGGAAAACACAGCAAATGTATTTTTAAATTACATTAATATAAACATGCATCCATGATCATGGGAAGTAAGACAACAGTTTTGTTCTCTTCTGTAGCAGCAAAATCAGAACTAGAGCATTCCAGAATGCTGCTGATAAGCAGGTATAAAAGCTACAAAAGATACTGAAGGGACAAAATCCTTGTTGCCCAATAAATTGTTCTACAAACTGGGTATTTCTCTCTCTCTCTCTCTCTCTCTCTCTCTCTGTCTCTGTCTCTATCTCTCTCTCTAACATTTATTTATCTATTTTTGAGAGAGTGAGTGAGTGAGAGTGCAAGTGGGGTAGGGTCAGAGAAAGAGAGGGAGAGAGAAGCTCAAGCAGGCTCTGTGCTGACAACACGGGGCTCCAACTATGAACCGTGAGATCATGACCTAAGTTGAAATCAGGAGTTGGATGCTTAACCAACTGAGCCACCCAGGCTTTCCTATCTGTTGAGGAAAATAAAGCTTCATAAGATTTCAGATATTTTTAAGTCTGGCTGCTATGTATGGAAATTAACAAGGTCTTATTTTATATTTCTCCAAAAGCAGAATTGGGAAATATATTTGGGAAGAGGCAGATTTTATTTCAGTGTAGGGGAGGCTTTCCTCTGCCCCTGTTTTACTGACATATAGTATGTATAGACATTTGGCTAATTATGATTTCCTCCAAAATGATAAGGAAGCTCAAAACATTTTATTAGCCTTTGGAAACACTGGTAGATTTCATTTATAGAAGATGATTACATTTATAGACCAAAGATGTTTCTGGGCTATGCATAATTTTTTTCTTGGCATCTTGTTATGACATGCACAAAAAGTAATAGTTTGTGTGCTTTTATAACTTCTGAGGGTAAAGTAAAAACTAACTTTAAAATTTAGTGGTATTGGAATATCAAAATAAATAGGCTATACTTACATATTTTTTCTATCACGTAACCATCAAATCTTTGTCTATAAATATGCCCTAATTGAAAACACAAATGATCCTTAAATTCTAACATTTTAAAGTGGTCTGCATATCAGTAGCAGGTGTAGAATTGAGGTATTTGCTCAGGGAATCACTAAGAGCTCAGTCCTGGACAATCTATCAGTAATTTATTTGGCAGGCACAGTATTTTTTTTCTTCTACTTCTCCTCCCAAAGTAGATTTTTTTCATGTTATGACATATTCCTTTTAAATTTTAGAAACATTTGTTTCTCTTTATAAAAGTACTTCAGGTCTCTTTTAATAGAGAGGCCCTTTATTACAACTATAGTAAATACAGAATGTCATTTATTCATGAAGATGATGTTACAGAAAATCAGGGTAACTCTTCCTGTATTACATGTTTCCTGTTCACCTTTGCCTCAACAACAAAATATTTAGTTTCTTTGAATTTTTTATCATTGTATTGCTCTGTCCAGAGCCCAATGGAAGAGAACTGTTGTTTGGTTTTGAAAATTAAAGTGAACGATCTTAAAGAATATGGCACAAGGGTAAATCTTTATTACTCCCAGGACTTTGTCAACATATTGCATCTATTTTGAGATGAGAGTTATTTTTAAAGTAATTATTACTGAACAGAGATAGTTCACATCCAGTCCAACCTCTATCCTCTTACCACTCTTTACTTCTGCAGACGCAATTGAAAATTACTATTCATAATGATGGGTCTGAGACACTACAGGAGTTTGAATCATCACAGAAAGATTCAATTAACCTGTCATGCTGATGGCACTAAAGCAGAGAAGTAGAACAATTTATTTTAAAAAACCTCTTTAGGGGGCACCCCGGTGGCTCAGTCAGTTAAGCATCTGACTTTTGATCTCAGCTCAGGTCTTGATCTTGGGATTCTGAGTTCAGGCCCTGAACTGGGCTCCATGCTGACATGGAGTCTACTTAAAACAAAAACAAACTCACACACACAAAAATAAAACCTCTTTAAACAGTAACATAAGCATTTCTAAAGTTCTCACTGCTTACACTATTTATAGTATTTTGCTATTTGTATAAAAGTAGATGTACAATAAATGCATTCATAGCTCTTTTATTTGACTCAGGTACTATGTGCTCTGCCCTTCTGGCCTGTGATATGCTTCCTCCTTAATAGCCTCGTCCTCTGAGATTGAGACATGGTAGGTGTCAAGAATTCTACTAGCTCAGAGCCTAGAGGCTACTTCAGATTCTATGTCTCCCTCTCTCTCTGACCTTCCCCTGCTCACGCTGTCTCTCCCTCTCTCAAAAGTAAATAAAACATTAAAAATTTAAAAAAAAGAATTATAGAGAGGAAACCACTCAGTGTTCACTTCCATACAGAACATCACCTTTAGATATATACGTACATGAGACTCAAGTGAAAAGCTTGCCAACTTCACACATTTTATCATTTATCATTATTTGGGAGACTAGCTATATTTGTATTATTGCATAATAACTCACTTTTTGAAGAGTTGCAGCTTTAGAGATTTTACTGAAATTACTGGTGTTACTAATGAGTTACTAACATGATCAATGAGAATAAGTGATGTGATGGAGAACACATCAATGTATGGTAGGGAAGATTTGGATCCTAGGCCTGTTCATGATCATGTCTTTTCTACAAATTATATCTAATATGTCTCTTTTCCAAATTTTAAAACTAGATAAAAATCATGCATTTGTGTTGGAGACCAACTGAGGGAATTTATGGAGAAGCAGCTAGAAGACGGTCTAAGAAATGTAAATATGGTAGCCAGCAAGCTACCATTGGGATTCACCTCATATTTATTCTAACAGCCTTCAGAAGGTGGCTTTATATTTTATTAGTGAATCAAATACTGTTTCAAAAATTCCCAGATAAAGTGTCACCAGTTAGAGGTGTGCCTCAGATAATGATCTCCTCAGGCCCTGTGCCTGAAGCTTTTGTCTGCAAAAGGATTTGACCCTTAATCCGATGTAACAATAATATTTTCTGCACATGCCACAAAGTGAATAAGGTTGGGAAGCCCCGTACCTAAAGCACTCTGATTTCCTTGACAGTTTGTTTAGAAAAGGTGGAGCCAGCAGTTAACAATACCCAAAAGGTCTTGTAAGAATGCCAGCTGGTGTGTCAGACAATGTGGATACAGAGGGCATGGAGGGTAAAGTAACTGTCCTGGTGGTTTGTGCTGCAGACAGCCTGACGCTTTGTTAAAAACAGTTGTGTGGGTCGCCATCAGTTCTCACACCTTGCTTTTTCCTTTAGTGTTTCTATGCAAGTTCACAATTGGATTTCCAAAGCTGCTACTTTAATTCTTTGCAAATTAAACGGGGGCAGCACCCTACAGAAAGAGGGGGACATTGCACTTAAAACTACAAGCTTTCTATGTTTTTTCCCCTGACTAGATGTGGAATAATATTAGGAAGGTCTATCTTGACAAAATGTTTAATGTTTTAAACTAAAAAAATATTTTTAACATTTATTTAATTTTCGAGAGACAGGGAGACATTGCACAAGTTGGGGAGGAGGAGAGAGAGAGAAACACAGAATCTGAAGCAGACTCCAGGCTCTAAGCTGTCAGCACAGAGCCTGACACGGGGCTTGAACCCACAAACTGTGAGCTCATGACCTTAGCTGAAGTCGGACCCTTAACTGACTGAGCCACCCAGGTGCCCCGATTTAATGTTTTAAATTTAAATTCAACTCCTAAAGTAGTGTTAATTAGAATAGCTGGAGACTCTGTCACAGATCACGATGTGAGAGTTATGACTCTTTAGTAATTTTTATTTAGACATCTCCTAATCCTTTCTCAGCTGACTTGCTACCCAGATGCATTTGGTTAAACTGCCCCCCACCCCACCCCCGGGCCGACAAGAAAACTTGTGGATTAGGGATATTTCATCTGAGAATCCATACAGAGTTTTCAAAATTTTGATTGTTACCTATTTCTCTTTTGAATGAGTAATTTATGTAGTGATTTTTAAAGAGCAACTTTCTGTTAAAAAAGTGATGCTCCATGATTCTGCCCATCAGCCCACTCTGGACAGCAGAATCTTCCAGGCAAGGTTTCGAGGGATCTGTCCATTTGAGCAATTAGTTGTTTTAACATATAAAGATTGTCTTTAATTTAGGACTTTATACGATGATAAAGATACCGGTTTCTTTTTGCATCTGTTATTCGTTGACTTTCTTCATGCATCAAATATTTATTGAGCAAATATGCACAGAGCTTCTACCATGTTGCAGGCACTCTCCTGGTCATCAGCGGTACCCAACAAACAAGACAATGACATCCATGGCCTTTGTTCACAGGGCACTTACACCCTAATGGAGATACAGGATAAACAAGACAACAAATAAATGAGCAAGACTATAGCTCAGTGCTATAAATGGAATACAGCAGGGTAGCGTGGTAATAAATGATAAAACATGTGTGTGCGCATGGAGACCCAAGACTTTTTCATGTTTGTTAAAAGCTTTTCTGAGAACGTAATATTTAAGATGAGAACTGATGGAGCAGAAGGAGGCAGCTGTGTGAAGTTCTGTAGCTACTAAGGTCCTGGGCAGGATTTTCAATTTAAAATGCTGAAGAATGGAAAGATGGCTTAAGGAGCAAGAGATGAACTCCCCATCAGAAGCCACTAGTCATGTGAGGCTATTACATTTTTTAAAATAATTTCTTCTAATGTTTACTTATTTTTGAGGGAGAGAGGGTTGGGGGAAGAGGGGCACATAGAGATGGAGACACAGGATCCAAAGCAGGCTTCAGTCCTTGAGCTATCAGGACAGAGCCCGACATGGGGCTCGAACTCATGAACTGTGAGATCATGACCTGAGCCAAAGTCAGATGCTCAACTGACTGAGCCACCCAGTCACCCAGAAGCTATTACATTTTAAATTAATTAAAATAAAATATAAAAACTCAGTTCCTCCGTGGTACTTTCAGGTTCTCAACAGCCACGTATATTTGACAGTGCAGAGTATATCTGTATCATTGAAGAATGTTCCGATGGACAGTGTTACACTAGTGAAGTAGGAGAACTGGAATAGGAGAGGTCACAGAACATGATTTGCAAGGATCATGAAGGTCCCTGTAGGTGGCCATGAGAACTGCAAGTTGAGTGGGAAGCCTCTGGACGGTTTTAAGCAGGGAGTGACATCATCTGACTTGCATTTTAAAACTCTCACTCTGGCTGCTGTGTAGAAAATGAATGGTAGAAGAGCAAGACCAAGTTAGAAAGTTATTGCAGTGTCCTGGCCAGGGATGATGACGGGTCTTTGGTTGGTTTTAAGAGGGATGGTGAAAAGTCAATGGACTCGAGATCTATTTTAGAGATAGAATCAAAAGGACTTGCTAATAGACTGGAAGTAAAGTAAGGTAAATAAAAGAAGGAATTGGGGGCAGTGCCCTCTTTTGGGGCCTGAGCAATTAGGTCGGTGCTTAAGTTTTTTCCTCTGGTGGGAGGACTGAGGAGAAATAGTTTGGTTTTGTGGGGACTGGTGGAGGAGGGCAAAAAGGGAGTTGGAAGTTAGGAATTTTGTTTTGGATACATTGTATTTTAGATACCCATTTGATATATATGCATAGAGGTCAGGGAGGTAGTAGGGAATGAATAAATCCCTGCTACGGAGTATAAACTTTTAAAATTTAACAGAATTCCCTTAAGCATAACTATGTTTGGCAAATGATACGTAACTGGGCTGATTTCTAGACCCTCTTCACAAAGTACTAATGAAAACACGGTTGCTAGATTTAGCGAAGTGGAGAGCTTTGCCAGATGGATTTTTCCTTTCCATTTTCCATATGCTCCTTTCCCACGTGTGCCATTTTCTTATCCTTTGGCTGTGTTGTCACTTCCTTGAGTTAGGACTCATCACTATCTGTAGAAAATGGGCAGTTTTATTTCTGGGTGATTACTCAATGTCCACCTAATGTACCGGGTCTTACTTCACTTAATATATTTTGCCCAATGTCACGTCTTTCAGTATAGTGTTGTAGCTTTCCACACCTTTCTAGTATAGTATTTCTTATTTTCATTCATCTGCTTCCAGATTCTGGATGGTAATGAGGGTAAAGGGGGTGAGGGAGTCTACTTTCTTTCCTCTGGGTAGGACAAATAACTTTCTGGTTGTGATTTTTGTTGAGAATAGGGAGATGCCCAGATGCCAGGACATTGCCTCTGTAATACCATTGAATACTTCAAGGATGTTAGTTTAACATTCAGATCTAGTATTTTTGTTTCGGTGCATTAACAAATGCTATTCTTATTTTTTCTACTACAGTTTCTTCAAGTCTACATTCCATCTCTTACAAATTCAATTTTTAGGATGATTATTATTTTCTAAAGAACTGAGATAATTGTGGGGGTAGAGAACAGAAAATTGAAGGATTCTAAAATTCCTCTCCCTAAGCCTTTCTTTCTAAACTTGATCCATGCCATATTTTTCATTTTAATATGCTATTTTTGACCATCAATGGATATTAGCATGATTTTCCAATCAAGGCTTTTTTACTCTGAAGTGTTCCAGGTAGGCTCTGGCATATGAATCATATATCTAAAAAGGAAACTCAGAAAAGTATGTGTGCATGCTAGGGGGCTCATTTGTCTTTGGCACAGACATTCCTGCTTCTGTTTCCTTAATTATCAAACAGATGGTGCCCACTGCCATTGACTAGCTGCCCAACTTGTACTCCATGTGATAGTTCGGTTCTGGACATCTGACGGAGAGTTGTATCATCATAGCTCTTCATATCCATTTATATCATAAATTAATATTAATACCTGCCTCTAAGGAGAGCAGACTATTTCCCATGAAGCTAACTGTAAAACTTCAGCCATCTTCCCGCCTACCCCTATGAATTAATTTGATCTCAAGTATTTCCTTTGGCTTTTTTTTTTTTTACATTACTTCATCTCTACACACAAAATACAGTGGCATATTGAACCAATTATCCAAATACTCCAGGCTAGAAACACACTTTAACCTGGAATGTCAAGATAATTAAGACAAAATTGGATTATTATTAATATTATTAGTGAAGGCAAATGACAGCTTAGGCAGCCATATTCACCATGAACAATGGACAATGTTCATTGTTGGACAATCATATTCTTATGTTCTAAATGTAAAAGGGAACTAGTTCCCAACACGGATGGATGTTTAAAAGCCCACTGAATGGATATTGAACGATTTTTTATAATCTGCCTAAAAAGTTTTAAATTTTTTCTTTAGTTTCTTAAATACTGAAATACTACATTACTACAGTACATGAGGCGTGCATTCTGTAAACATCCATAACTAGGGTCCTGATTTTTTTGTACTATGGTGGACATACATTCCACAGCCATAGAGTCTTCTCAGAGCTCTCCTGTTGTTCACCTACCTGGCCTCACTCTTCCTTTGAGATTCCTTTATTCCTTTTAGGCTTCTTAATTTGGTAATTAATTACCAAACCTTCTTGAGGCTGGGATCACTTAATCTCAGTGTATTTACCATCCACCATCATACCATCCATGATCAACAGCTGTTGCCTAATAACTCTCCTACCCTGGATTTTTCAAGTAACAATTTAAAAATATCTCCCCCCACCTCTATTTCCCTATTTAATAATGCTGTTATGGTCTTGGTAACTTGTTGAGATTTTCCGTCGTTTGGAATAATAGGAAAGGCTTGGGTTCTCTGTTTAAAACAGAGCTTCCAGCAGGAGCAGCCAGAACATTACAGTGCCACCTGAAATTGGTTAACTGTTGTAACTGACTTGAGAACTAAGAAGCATCTTTGAATCACTGACAGTAGATGTGGCTCGTCATTTTTAATGACAGGAGGCAGTATGCTGGTTTCCACTGCCTGCCAAGTAGGCAAGGACGATCCTTTTCCCCTAACGTCCTAGGAAGCTCAGTCTGAGGGTCAGCCACAGACCGTCGCGACCCCTGGTTTCGGTAAACTGGGCGGTGGACCCGCCTCAGCAACCCTTTCTCCAACGTGCCTAAGTGTGTGCGGGACCCGCTCTGGGGAATGCAGCGAAGAGCTGAGAGCAGCGCCTCCTCCGGAGTAGGAGGGGGGAGCTCGGCTGGGAAAGCTGTTCTAGGGAGTTGCCTGCACGCAAGCAAGCGGAGTTGCCGATCGCTCCGGTTGCCCGCTTTCTCATAGTTTTAACCAGTCGTCCAAACTCGTTCCCCTTTTTTGCAAACCTGCAAATCACCACCTACATTGCACCAAAAAGAAGGGGAGGGGGGAAAAAAAGTAAATCTCATTCTCCTTTCTCGCCCTCCCTTCCTCTCACCCTCCCTTCCTCTCCAGCTCGCTCGCTCTCCCGCCCTCCCTCCCTCCCTCCGTGCGGCTGCCGCTAGCCTCTCGGACTGTGTCTCTTTCCGACGCGACTTCGCAACTTCTTGGTTATTTCTCAGCCCCCTTTCCTTTCCTTTTTTTTTTTTTTGCCACCCCTTGCCATGAACTGGACCGACAGACGCAGGGGAGGCTGTGCTTTCTGCCCCGGGGAATGGCGGTTCGCTTCCTGGGGCCGTGCCGGGGAGGATCGGCCGAGGAGAAAGAAAGGGTGGTAGAGAAAGCTGCAGGAAGGAAGAGAAGGGGCACCTCGGTTCGCCGCGGGCCCCGCGCTGCAGCGCCGCTCCGAGCGCCGCTGGAGATGGCCGCGCGCCCGCCCCGCGCCCCCCGCTCCTCCAGCGCCCGCAGCCCCCGTGCGCCAGACGCGTGGGGCGATCTTTAAAACCCTCAAGTAGGAAGAGACCCCGGAGGACAGAAACCGGGGTGGGGGCGTTGGGGGGTGTAGCACAATTTTTAAGAGTTTCCCGAAGAGAGAAAAGGAGGAAGTCTGATCGTTTCTGCCTGTGCTAGCTGTTAAACTTGAACGTGTCTCCTGGGAGCATCCAGGATTCCCCAGGAGTTACTGGAAAGCTGAAACTTGCCGCGCGGCCCCGGGAGCAGGAAGGATCCCGAGGGTGGGATTAGGGCGCGAGTGCGTGCGTGCATGTGTGTGTGTCGGGGCGGGGGCGTCGGGGAGACCTGGCGGACTTCGTGAGGAGGGCACACAATGGCACTGCCCCGCGAGGCCGCCCCAGTCCGGGACGCCGGGGGGCATCAGGCCCCGGGGCGCGCCGGGACTGCCCCGCGCGCGCCCCGCCCCGCCGCGGGGCTCCGGCAGCCCCGGCCGCCGGCGACCCGGCGCCGCAGCCGCCCCGGCGCTCCCGGAAACTTTCCTCCGCGCTGTGCGCCGGCTCCCTGTCCTTTGTGCTGGCCCTGCTGGTGAGGCCGGTGCGCGCGGAGACCGGCCGGGGCCCGGAGCCGCGTCAGGAGGCGGCGGCGGCGGCGGCGGAGGAAGCGGCCCCGGACGCACCAGGGGGCGTCTTCCCGAGGCTGCGGGGAGGTGCTCCCGGGGGCGGCGCGCCGCTCAGCCCCTGGCTGCAGCCCTCGGCGCTGCTCTTCAGTCTCCTGTGTGCCTTCTTCTGGATGGGCTTGCACCTCCTGCGCGCCGGGGTGCGCCTGCCTCTGGCCGTCTCGCTGCTCGCAGCCTGCTGCGGGGGGGAAGCGCTCGTCCAGATTGGGCTGGGCGTCGGGGAGGATCACTTACTCTCGCTCCCGGCCGCGGGGGTGGTGCTCAGCTGCCTGGCCGCCGCGACATGGCTGGTGCTGAGGCTGAGGCTGGGCGTCCTCATGATCGCCTTGACTAGCGCGGTCAGGACCGTGTCCCTCACTTCCTTAGACAGATTCAAGGTCGCCTGGAGACCTTACCTGGCGTACTTGGCCGGCGTGCTGGGGCTACTCCTGGCCAGGTACGTGGAGCGAATCTTGCCGCAGTCCGCGGGGGCGGCTCCGAGGGAGCATTTCGGGTCCCAGCTGATTGCTGGGACCAGGGAAGATACCCCAGTATTTAAGAGGAGGAGGCGGTCCAGTTCCGTGGTGTCCGCCGAGATGTCCGGCTGCAGCAGCAAGTCCCATCGGAGGACCTCCCTGCCCTGCATACCGAGGGAACAGGTAAGCACTGGCAAGCTCCTCTCGCTCGCCTCTCGGGAAGACTCGAAACGCTTGGGATTCGCCACAGAGTGGAGGGAATCCCAGAACTGGGTGTTAAAGCAAAGATTAGTCTAGAAAAGTGCTGTCACTTCGGACCTACTAGGAAACTAGACACTCTCCCCGTCTCCCACGGTGTCTTACAACCTGAACAACAGAAACAATAATAAGTAACAAAACTAGATGGCGTTTGCAGGGTCTTCCACAGCTGGGTCAACTTCTTAGATCTGCTACACCTGGCGTTTGACTTCCTCCACTTAAGTACCCTCGTAGCTTTGCTAATGTAGCAGAAATCTTCCAGGGCAGCTTTTTAACACTGGGTGATTTTTCAGCACGTGGAGTTTGCTAGGTTTCTTTAGTACTTTTTATAAAGTTTCATCTAAAGTGACAGGTAAATGTTTATGGAAGTCAGTAAAAAGATTCTGAAGTAGAAGCAAAGAATGCTTGAAGGTGAGGTGTTGATACACACTTTCTGGCTTCGCAGCAAGTTTTAGTTGAAGAGGCTGCAACTAGTGGTGCCCAGTTTGTTGTTAAATGTAACTTGGGGACATAGTTATTTACAGGGTAATGTGTCTTGTATCCTAATGATAAACTTCTGTTCGGGGGAACAATATGTCTAAACTGCGGAATTTGTCAGTCTTGAACTGAGCTCTTAGTGTCAACTAAAAGGCAACATTTCTCTTGAGTACCATCTTAAGTGGATGTTTAGAAATTCAAATGAATGTATACAGAATATACAGGAAATATTAATTCAGGAGAATAATTCTAAGATTGCTGGTGGTATAAATCTCTCAGAAAGGAAGAAGAGAATTATGAATGAAGTTGTCCTATGGGAAAAAAAGTTAGTGAATTTTGGAGATGAATCTCCTTATCATTAAGCATTTTGAGACCATGGAATACAGTTGCTATAAAGGGCATAGAAGAACAAATCCCACTTTTAAATGCAAATTGTTTCTGAAAAGGTATACCTAAGTGTTTGCTTCTCGACTCCAAACAGATATGACACTTAAGGGGGTGGGAGTTGTAGAGAATTGATTATGTGTACAGCAAGTGGAAATTTACACTTTTCCCATTAAAGTTTATGCCTACCTGTGGTCTATTTAGGACAACTTTAGTGAGTGGGAGAAAGTCCTAAGATACAGTAAGCTTTTCTTTTTAGGCTATTCTATGGAGAATCTTGTAGATCTTTCTAAGACCTAGCAGTCACCATATGGTGTGGTGGCCAGTTTGTTTTTGAAATGGAGTTGATTACACAGAATGCAGTTGTTTGACAGTATTTGGCAGAATGGATAACAGCATCATAGTCTCTGTGTTTATTTTAAAACAAATGTACTTGTTTAGCTTTTTGTTTAGATAAAGCAAATATTTCTTGTGTATAAGGTTACTCTAAGAGTGAAGTTAAAAACACGCCACTGACTGATAACTTAGTTTTGGTAGCAATTCGGAAATCACCAGAATAAAATAAGCTATGTATTTAACGGTAAACTGATAAGGGGGAAAACACAATTTAGTTTCTTTTCAAAGTGTCAGGAAAGAGTGTCTTTTAAATGAAAATACCACTAGCTTAATTATGTTTAGAACACTTTTCTTTGACTTCAGGGGAATGTGATGTGATCATTGCAAAAGTGAACCGTACTTTGTAAGGCAAATCTTTGTTTAATCATAAATAACTTGACTCCAAATTAATATCACTTAACCTCTTACACTTCTGAAATTCCATGTAACATTTAGAAGTTAAGCCAGAAAGGTAGATTTAAGATAAAGATGTTTAGGTGAGTTAACCAGCAGTGTTAATTATTCTGCAGATTTTTATTGATTTTCTCTGATTTGAAATGATAAATGGAGAATTCAAATAATCTGCAGACTTACAGGAAAATAACTGAGCATTGCATTTTTAAATGTTTTGCTGATCAATGCTGTTGAAAATGCACAATTTATAATCTGTTTTGGTCATTTTATTTGGTTCCTATTTTTTTAAAGGCTGTGTTTATGAAGAATGTTCTAAAGTGAGAGAAACTATCCCTTATGGTTGATGGAAAAACAAGGTTACATTTAGTAGAAATTTAGATCCTTGAAGTTTTAATGAGGGCACTGGTTAGTGTATGCGTATTACTTAAGACTAGTTTTTATATACAGCTCATTAAAATTGTTGCTGAGTTGGGGCGCCTGGGTGGCTTAGTCGGGTAAGCTTCCGACTTTCGCTTAGGTCATGATCTCGCGGTTCGTGGGTTCGAGCCCCGCGTCGGGCTCTGTGCTGACTGCCAGCTCAGAGCCTGGAGCCTGTTTCAGAGTCTGTGTCTCCCTCTCTGACCCTCCCCTGTTCATGCTGTCTATCTCTCTCTCTCCTAGAAATTAAAAAAAAAAAAAAAATTGTTGCTGAGTAGAATAGGGGGGGAACTCACATGGAATAGTCTCTTACAAGATAGGGCAATGTCTCATACGTTAGCCTAACTGTGTGAAAAGTTCAGGAGCTATATAATAAAAGGCTTATCTGTTTTATCATAAGGAAACAAACTTCTGGTTAAGAGTGCAAAGTGTACACTGTCATCTGCATACTTTATGAAGTCAAGAATCAGAATACTTCTAAAGCACGTATATGACCCTGCTCTGAATGCTACCTTTCCAAAAGAATGTTCTCAACTCAAGACAATACTTGAGCTACAAGTGAATTTTAAATAGAGGTGTAGGGACATAAGGCATACAAAGTCTGGCAGAGGCCTCTTGAGAATTTATTTGGACCTTGTTCATTGTGAGGTTTAAAGGTGAGAGAATTTCAGCCTTTTCTGTATGAATGATAGTGGCCTCCTGCTTGTGAACTCCCTCTCTTCAATAACTCGATTCTAAAAGGTCAAGGAGTGGGGTGCCTGGGTGGCTCAGTTAAGCGTCCGACTTCGGCTCAGGTCATGATCTCACAGTTTGTGGGTTCAAGCTCCGCGTCGGGCTCTATGCTGACAGCTAGCTCAGAGCCTGGAGCCTGTTTCAGATTCTGTGTCTCCCTCTCTCTCTGACCCTCTCCTGCTCATGCTGTCTCTCTTTCTCAGAAATAAATAAATAAATAAATAAATTAATTAATTAAAATAAAAAAAAACACTGAAAGGTCAAGGAGAATTGATGATAAAATCTCATAAGACAAAGCAACTGACAGAGATATTTTCCTGTTTTCCCCCTCGCTTCCTGAACCATAGCTAAGTCTAAGATTGGATATTGCAAATGGAATGAGTTTTGCAGTGTGGATGATGAAGATGGCTTTAAGCAAAGGAAGGAGAAATAGGTCTAGTCTTTAGTTTACAGAATTAATCTGACACTGGGTCTCTGAATGCAAATGAAGGTATCTTCACTCTTAGAAAAGTCTGTAACATTTGTGTGGCTTTTAGTTCAGTAGTATTCCAGTCCAGTATCCTTAAGACTCAGGCTGATTTGGTAGATCTGTGTGTCAAACTGCACTTTTTTGGTTGGCAGATGTGTGTTCATTATGGCGTACATATCTTTTCTAAGTGGGTGTTCACATCCTGTAGCAGATAGGTCTCTATCAAGTTATCACTGTACTGTCCAAACAGTGCACTATACAGAGATACTTAGAATTTCTTGAATTATTAGATATTTTATATGATTAATGTTATTTTTCAACATAAAAATTTATGTAATTTTTACCATTTGGATATTGTATTTTAAAGGGGTGTCTCTATTCTCTTTATTCATCAAAGAACACCATTGGCTAGTCATTCCTCTTTAATTACTGTGACCAATTTGCACATTCAATTTTGAAAGATTCCTAACCGGTGCCATTTTATTTAAGTTACATGTGAAGAATTTAATATTTTTGCCTATGGCTTCACATAAAATAAACCCAAGGTATATGTCTCTCTCCGTTCACATATTTGTACCACTCAATGACAAAATTCTTGGAGATGGATACCGAGTCAGTCAGAAATGTACAACTATATTCTTTATTTTGTGTAATTAGAAATCAGAATGTTTTCCATAAACTTCCCTAAAGCTCTTAAACATCTTTAGCAACCATAGATTTTTGTAGGAATGTAGTGGAATCTGGTGGTTGGTTATCAAAAGTAGAATCAAGTCTTTCATCACTGATGTAAGAAAGGTATTTTCAAATGAAAAAGCAAGTAGCAACAATAAAACAAAAATATGAGAAATAGGTATGCTTTTTGATGGTAGACACAGAAAGGCCTTAAAACATCTTTTATATGGAAAAGTAGAACTTCTGTTTATAGCATGGATATAAAAATACAGAAGTATTTCTTTTGAAAATAAAGAATATATTGTCCTTTAAGTTCCTAAGTACATTTAAGTATAACGTACTATATTCCTCAAACTGAATAAATTTCAGAAACAATCATAGGTTTTTAATTCTATAACGTTTCAGTAGGATAACTCCACATACGGTGATACAAAGAACACTACTAATTATTTATGACTTGCTGACAGAATTAAAATTAATTAATTTCAACTTCTGAAAACATGAAAAAAAGAAAGAAACACATCATTTTCTTATCCCTTGGGAAAGGTAAAGGAAAATAATTTTTTGTGCGTTTGGGGACAAAATTGTGATTTTTTACTTTGTATATACAGATACATTTAAAGCATACTGAAAAACAGTTTAAACTGACAGAAATAGTCAGTGAATCTATATAAATTTACAGAGGTTGGAAGGAGTCAAACAGTAATTTTACTCTTTCTGTATTGAGTCTAAAGTGTAAAAAGTTAAAACTTAGAACTGAAAGAAATGCTGTGTATGCTGGGCTGTCATGTTAATTAAATAAACAACCAGAACAGTGACTCTGTGTATGAAATACATTTTGAAAAGCCTGGGCAGGGGGTGCAGGCAGGCAGGGGTGAGTGACACTGGCCTGAAAAAGCATTCATTGTATCTGTAGTGACATTTGTGTGAATTTGTTGTATTCTATTAGGATAAAACTCTGAGACTAATCTTTGCAGGACTGGAGTTGAATAAAGGCTTTACTAAATTTAATTTCACTTCTTTAAGTAGGATTGAAATGGAATGTTTATGAACCTCAAAATTAGAAATATTTCTACGTATTTTAAGATTTCAGTTAATATGGTTGGTTTCAGTAACATCCCAATAGAGTCTATGTAGATTGAATAACACAAATTTTCAGTGACACCTATCGAATGAATGAGGTTTTTTCGGATTTAGGGAGAGAGTTGTATTTTTCAGGAAACATTGTTGTGAGGTGTAATCTCATGGATGTATGAAGGTAATTAATGCAATTGTTGTAGCATGTGGTGTTCTGAAGGATTTTGACACGCAGACCCAGTGCCTTTGCATAGAGCAAGTTTCTTTGGTTTTGTGAGATTATGTGTGACCCTACACGTTTGTGGTGAATTGTTTATTTAGTTGGTCTTCTGTCTCCTATCCCATCAAGTCTTTCTCTTCCTCCTCTTCTTTTGTGATATTTATAATTGTATCTTTGAAAAAAACCCTCAAGATACAGGAGATTGAAAACCTAATTTATGTTTACGTTCTGCATTTGTGTTTTTAATGAAGCTCTGTTAAATAATTTTGAATGAACCTCAGAAGGTTCAGGTATCTTCATATTCTTATATTTAAATTTGTTCTGTTAATATTCAAATGAATATTATTTTTTACATGGGAATTTAAATCCTCTTAGTAACTACTTATATATACTTTACTATTGGTAGTATTTTTAAGAAGGATCTCCTACCTCCCCAATAAGGATTTTAGGGAATTGTCTTAACTTGGATCTCAGAATATATTTGTGCTGTTGTTAACATAAAGCACACAGCTTTGATGTCTGGAAGAAAAATATCTTGAAGATGTCGAATAAATTGTAGTTCAGAGTAAGATCTGTTGGATAAAAATTCTCAAAAACATTAGTTGGCTATATGTGTTCACTATAAATATGTACTATGGTTCTAAAAGAAGACGCTACCCTCAACTAATGTTATCCATAAAGGTCTTTGGTCAGTGAACCTATCGAATGTCATATCAGCACATTTTATCTATATATTAGGCCTTGTGTGAAAAATCGTACAAATTATATACAGGTATAATATAGTTGTCTCTCCAGAGCTTAAAGCCAGTTAGGGTAGTGAGAGATCAACATAAGAAAAGGGGAAATCAGTAAAATAGCAAAATGACCTCTTAAAGAATACATATAATAGCTTGGTGTAGGTTTTACATTTAAACCCAGAGCCATTTATCTCTTCTCTGAAATTTTATGCAGAACTTCATCTGTTCATTTTTCTGTAATAAAGGTCTATAGTTTCATAGATTTTCATAACTTTCTCAACACATACTGGTTAAACATAAATGATTTTAGATTTTAAGCAACTTTGCATTTTGAAGATAGAATTTTTTATTTGTAATGGAAATTACGTGAGTACACCTTTATAGTACTACTGAAATAAAGATATTACAGGATTTAGGAAGTTATACTTCAGTATAGTACAGTGATTGATTGTTTCCATATCCTGAGGTAGTTTATGGCTTCAAGTACTTTGTAGCAATGAGATCTCAAAATGCTCAATTCTGTACAGACTGTAGTTAAGAGACTAAAATTAGTCTGATTTTAGAGAGAAGGAAACTGAGGGAGAGTCAGCTAAATGTATGTAGTCAGACTGGGGGGAAAATGTTGGCTTTTATCCATTTTTCTCTTGGAGCCAACTGTGCTGCTGGGGGAAGACTAGGAAAGGAGTCACGCTGGTAAATTTAAGTATCATTTGTGAATTGCACATGGAGTGAATTCTAAATTTCTCATTCAGAATTTGAAGACTGAATAAAACCCATTGAATGGACAGATAATAACACAAAACTCTTTCAAGCCCTTACAATGGATTTTCTGGTTATCAAAGTAGCAGGCAGCCTCTGTAATGTATCATTTAGGACTTTGTCCCAGGAATGAATATCAATTGCATTGCAAAGTCTAACATTGTGAAGTCTTTATCTCATCAAAGAAGAGCATGCTTTGGTGGCTTGACTATTGAGTTTTGTTTTTTTATTTTAGTTCTTTAATAAATCTATTTCAAAATGTTAAGGATTTCAAAATCCAAGGCAAAAAAGTAATCTGCACATCAGTAAAGCATTTCTTTGTTAACAAAAACAGCTGGTGGTTTTTGTTCACCTAAGTTATTTTGCATGGCTTCCTCAGGAATCCATTAAAATGTAAGTAAATAGGATGTAATATTAGAGGAGTTCATAATATTTACCATTTATAAGGTGGAAAGCTAGTTGGGAAAAGTCTAAACAACTAAACAAGTTCTGCCTGTTTGACTTGATTAGAGCTGTCATTTGTTATCGAGGAATCTGAATGGTCACTAAAGACTTTTAAATACAGCTAGTCCTGCTAAAATAGTAATTAAATTACATAAATGTGTTCATGTTTTTATCCTAAAATAGTAATAAAATTACTTCATTGTACTCCTTTTCTTTCATCCAAAGGAAGTTTCATCCTATGAATCTAGTTATAAAGAGCATATTATGTCTGTTGGTGTATATGTACACGTGGGCTCACGTGTGCATGCTTGTGTATGTGAGATTTTTCCTCTGCCAGGAAATTGCGTTGGTTATACCAATTTAGTGGAGAAACAGTGTCACCCAGTGGCTTTGATGAAAACAGTCTTGTAAACGTTATAGATAAGCGCTGTCCAATAGAAATCTAACATGAGCCACGTTATTTAATTTTATATTTTCGAGTAGCCACATAGAAAAGTAAAAAGAAACAGGTGAAATCCATGATAATCATGTTTAAAGTAGTCCGTTATGGCATATCAACATAAAATCAATATAAAAAATATCAGGATATTTTGCATTTTTTGGTTATAAATTTAAATATCTAGTGTATGTTTTACCTTTACAGCATATATCTCAATTTGGTATAGCCACATTTCAAGTATGAAAATGATACATGTGACTAATGGCTACTGCTTGGACAATGCAGCCATACTTAAAAAAATTTTTTTATGTTTATTTATTTGAGAGAGAGACAGAGACAGTGTGAGCAGGAGAGGAGTAGAGAGAAGGAGAGAGAGAATCCGAAGCAGGCTCTGCATAACAGTGTAGAGTCCTACACGGGGCTCGAACTCACAAAACAGATCATGACCTGAGTCAAAACTGAGAGTCGATGCTTCACTGACTGAGCCATCCAGGCACCCCTACTTATTATTATTATTATTTTCTAAAGAGATGGTATACTTGAATATTCATGTGCCCTCTTCCATTATAATCCATTGAAATTTATAAGTGACCTTTGTAACTCTTTCTTGTACCACTAACTGCTACGCTAACAGTTGGTCTGCTTTCCCGCTTGTCTTTATTTCACATTATTGCACATATTTAAAAATATTATTTTAATTGGAGGGGGAGTTTCACAGACTTCCTGAATAAGGAGACCTTATGTTTACCTGATTTATAACACAATATCAAGATTGCCAGTTAATAATGATTTTTGCCTTTCTGAGTTTGATTTATAACCGGGATTGCTTATGTGGACAGTGTGAACATGTGATTAGTCACGTTCATGGTGATTAGTGTATAATTGGGTTATCTAATGTCTCTTTAGAAATGAAAGTGTTTATGTTTATAGTGCAGGTCATTATCTTGGTAACTTAGGAAACTAAAGTGACAAACCTGCTGGTAATTTTAATGGATGAAAAGTATAGCAGTGTCTGTCAAGAGCTGATGACTTCTCACCATTGCTTATGCAAACACCACTTTCATGGATATACAAAATGAAATGAAAATAGTTCCATTTTGTGTATAAAAAGGATTAGAGATTCGGGTAGTATGGAATTTTGAGACTAGGGATTGAGATGAGGTGGCTTTAGAGCTCTGTGTGATTTCAAAATGCAGGGTGAAATCAGAAAAAGGTACAGATTTTGAAAAAGACCATGATTTTTGAATGTCGCTTTCCATCTCTTCTCCCCAAACTCCATAAATTCGTGAACTCTAGGCATTGTTCCAATATTACATTGAGAATTCAAAGAAAAATTTTATATAAGGCATATATATACACAGATACATACAATGAGTTTTTTTTAAAGTATGTGTTTATTTTGTGTATAATGGTTTATATCTGTGTGTGATGTTTGTGGTGAACTTTGATTAATAAATTCCCCTTCTTTGAGCCAGGCCCGTTATTTATGTTTGCATTCTAGAATAAAAATAGTGAGATACATAGATCTTTCACGTATCACTTAGGAAATCTAAAAAGAACAAAAGACAGTAGAATCATGATATATAAAGAAGCACATTTAGCTAAAATGAAATAATGTGAACTCAGGCTCACTCCTGGTGAAGTTGGCTAAATTTAGACTTCTGAAAGTAGCTAGCTGGAGAATAAAGTGTCATAATAATCATAACTGTTACTTGAAAGAGTTTGTATTTGAATGTAACTAGTCATTTACTCTGGCTAATTTTGAAATTGCTTTAAATAATGCAGAAGTTGGACTTGTAAAACTTTTTTTGCCAGCCATATTTTCTGACAACGAGTATATGTGTTTATGTGTGTGTGTATTTTTTTTTCAAAGAAATGCTTTTATTTCATATGTTTTTAACCTAGGAGATTCTTCTCCCTCAGAGTGTGTTTAAAATTTAAGGAATGCCTTTCTATCCCCCATGCCCCACAGTACCTTGTCAGATATGGAAATAATTTTATGCAAGAAGCTTGTGGTTTTGATTTAATAGGATTTTAATAAAAATGTTCCATCTTCTGAAGTAAGTTTAAATAATGATACTTATGCTATGTCTATGGAAAGCATTTCCCCCTGTCCAGGTATAATCCACTTAAATAAAGTTTGCAGTCATTAAAAATATTCTTTTGGGAGGAATGCTTTATTTTGTGGTAACCCACGTGGAGTCAGCATTCTTTGGATATTTTTAAATGCTAGTTCTTATTTTTAATCTAAGCGTTGTATATGATCCACTTAACTTAGGCACTTGTCCACTTAGGCAATGCTTCGCAGGAGGCATTGTGATACAGAGCATCCCCTTGTTTGGTGGTTCGTATTTTGGGGTCTTGACCCTGCAACAGTCTCTCAAAGTTTGAAAAGCAGAGGACCTGTTGAGTTGCCCAGGCTACCTTCAAACTTTGCTTTCTAGGCTCAGGAACTAAAGTCAGATTCTGATCATAGCCGATTTCATTATAAAAGAATCAAACTTTGGAGCCTGCCTCTGGCTCAGTGCCTTGCTCGTTGTGGGTGCCGACTGGCAGGTGAGACGGATGGGAAAGAAATAAATGACTTTTAATCTGAAATATTTATCTCCCTAATCTCCTGATTGAGCTAGCAATTAAAGCGATTTAAGTGAATTTCTATGGAGAGAAGAAAAGAAATAGTCTACTGGCTAGTCCACGAACTTAGATTTCTAATGTATTTGTATTTTTATTCCTTAAAAAACCGTTCTCTTGCATGTGTCAGATAAGGGGCTGAATTTGCTGTGCTCTTACTGGGAGGAAATCCCACTTTCAGCATGAGTCCTAGATATTTATTTTTAGCTCACTCCTAACTGAAAATAACCAAAGCTACCACCAAGATCGTTACAGTATTAATGTTAAAAGGAGCTTTGAAATTAGATACTTTTTTTAGAAAAATAAAAACTGAAGTCCTTTCCATGTTCAACTGATAAATTAATTGAGAGAGAATAGGCAGACTTATTTGTTCCTATCACTTTCTGCAACATGTCAGCAGGTGATCTTAACTGCCGTCCTGTATGCTCTGTTGGTTTATATTTTTGTCAGAGGGTCTTAATAGCTGCATCTAGAAACGTCTAATGTAAAGTAAATCTCTATTATTTCCTTTAAGCGTGCTCAATTAAAAAATTATTTTGAGTCACTTGTTTCCAGAGATGACTTGTCAATTGTGCTAAATATTCTAGAAGTTTGGTGGTCTAATTGTAGAGTCCAGACGAGCTGAAAAATCAGAAGTGTGCACTGTTTTCTTGAGATAGTAAGTTTTAGTTTATCCAGTCAATTATTCTGATATATCTAGTTTTTAACAGAACTTGACTTGTTAAAATAGAAAGCTTTAAAACCAATGAGAATATTTTGTTGCTGAAGTTTTAATACTTCATAAAGATATTGTCATAGCCTTTCACTGAAATCAGAAATATCTCTTGAGCATGATAGTCGGATTATCATGCCTTTAGATAAACTGGGAGTACAAGGTTTATGGGGAAAAACAGTTATTTTCAACTATATTTTATAGTGACAAGTTTCTTTTACTTTGTGGATGCCAAATGGTAGATTTCTTTTTTTAAGAAAGGTTTCCATTACTGAAACCTATCAGGAGTTTGAGATTTCTTTAAATAAATTATTTTTTTAAAAAGCCTGAATGTTTCTATTTGGAAAAAAATAGATTACAAACTAAGAATTTAGTTCTAAATTAATTCATATTTTGCAATAAGCAAAATATATTTTTGTAAACAAACCATTTCAAATTTGACATTTAAATTCAAAATTTGGAAGCAAATCTTTTCACTGTATTTTCATTTTGGGACAGAAAGCTAGCTATGTGTCTGTACCATCTTGAAGAGTGTCTGTTTTTACTCTTAATGATTTGTTTTTGCTCTGATCGGAATCGTTTTTGCTAGATAAACAGCGCCTAAATTATAGCCCAGGTTTTAAGGCAGTAGCCTCATTTTGTCTGCTGCTTTTTATTTCTTTTTGCTTGAATAATAATTGAATCGGCTCTTCTTAACCCCTTTAGAGAATGGCGGCTAGAACTTTTAAATGCTTTCAGTGGAACTTCTGTAAGGAATTAAGTAGTCCTAAGTGAAAAGTGTAAGTATTTGGTTGGGAATGTTGGGTACACATAGAAATAGACACTGATTAGGTTATTGAAAAACATAAAGTGGTGCTGGGAAACGGAAACTGCCCGCAGTAAATAAGTGGAAGAAATTAAGGCTGGTGTTTGCTTGTGCAGCGAGAAGTCTAGATTGAAATCAAAGGAATAATTCTTCAGTTTAAAAAATATATTTATTGTATCATCTTTTGGATTTATAACCTTGGTGCACTTAAAATCTAGAACTTCTGGTGATTTGGAAAGAGGAGAAGATCCTGAGTGAGTCACTCCTGGACACTGGGCAGGAAGTCCAGCCATGTGTTGGGTTGGGGGTCTGTCTGCAGACCAAAAGCACTGAGATTATTATTTTTCAGAAATCATAATGCTATTCATGAACTTTCCTGACCTTATGACTTTTCAAAACATTGATTCATATTCTTCTTCAGTGCAGTTATCACTTTGACTTATAGATGTCCTCTTATGGCAGTCTTGTGTGGCCTTTTACCTTTATGGAGCCAGGTTGATTAAAAATGTCAGCAAGTAGGGGCTCCTGGCTGGCTTAATCAAAAAAGCATGTGACTCCTGATCTCAGGGTCATGAGTTTGAACCCCCTGGTGGGTGTAGGGATAACCTAAATATTTCAGCAAGTAGATGTATCTCATTTAACATCCAGGACTGTTTCACAATGACTCTTTGTTACCTTCTAAGTATCTCAATAAGTCCAGATTCTTAGCTTCTTTTTGCCTGGTGTAATTAATCTTACATAATTATAATGCTGTGTTAATCAGACTATTTTATGAATTCTAATAGTAACTGTTTCTGATTAACAGATTAATAGACTTCTTTTAGATGTTTTACAAATCTGTGAGAAGATGGCCTGACCTCACCTACTTATAACTACACATCATCTGGAACTTTCTAAATCCAGTTGCATGTTGTAGTTCTCAAATTTTAGTGTGAATAAAAATTAGAGGAGACGCATATTAAAATGAAAATTCCTAGGCCCTATGGTCAGATATCCTGATTTAGTTTTTTGTAGAGTGGGGTCCAGAAATCTGAGGTTTTTAAAATTTATGTTATTTTAGACCAGGAGTACATGAGTGGGGGTGGGGCAGAGGGTGAGAGACTGAATCTCAAGCAGGCTTCATGCTCCTCACAGGGCATGATGTAGGGCTTCATCTCATGACCCTGAAATCATGAGCTGAAATCAGGAGTTGGACACTCAGCTGACTGAGCCACCCAGATGCCCCCAAAAATCTGAAGTTTTAAGGTGCACTGTAGGTACCTCAGTGGAGAAACATGGGACTATACACTTTTGTCTACTAAAACTAGACAGAAAGTTCTGACTTATGCAGTCTGATTAAACAAGTAGTTAAAAAAATATTGGTTCAGCACAGTGGGGAGAACTTCTTTATTTATTTAAACATGTGTGCAGTTTACAGTTTACAAAAGTATGACATTCATAAAATTTTCACTTTGATTTCCCCATTGAGGACACCTCTGAGAAATCATTTTACCACTCTGCATATCAATTTCTTCTTCTATAAAATAGAAATAACAATTTTTCTACCTATTTCATATGGCTGTTATGAAACTTAAATACAAATAAATTTCTGGACAAATGTTAAGTAGAAAGAGTATATGCATTTTGTAATGTGCACAGATTTCTTCAACTTTCTGAACTTTAATAATCCATATCATAACATGGGAGTAACACAGATTTTTTTAAGGTGTGAAGATAAAGTTAGTGGAAATAATGGGCATTGGTTTTTGTCAAACATTGCTTCTAACTGAACAAGGATAGTATCTATTCCTACCCATTGAGGCCAAGTCATTGAAGGTTGTGGGCTTAATATCAGAAAGTATCAACTTTACATTTGATAGGAAACCAAACGTGTAAGTCTTATAGAAGTTGCAGGTTTTCTGGAAGTTGATTAAAATGATATTAGAGTTGCATGCACACAGTCAAAGCTACTGACAAATGAAGAGCCTGGGGAGTCAGACAGATTAACAGTTGAAAGTGAAAAATCTGACAAAGATGGTGAGAGGTGCTTCTGAGGAACATCATGTGAGTGAAAAAGGATGAAGGGAGATACTGAGGAATATTGATGGGGTCTTTGAACATGTCTGCAAAAATGGCTGATGATGCTGTTGAGAGTCAGCTTGTGTGTCCTAGAACCCCATCAGAAGTGTGTTTGTGTACAGCCGCCGTTATAACCTATATTTTGGTTTGAAAGATTTCTCAGGATTTTTTATTTCATTTTTCATGGTAAAATTCCAGGCCTATCCCTCCTTGTTTTTTTATTATTTACCATTATTGTCAAACAAGGGACTTCCTGCTTATAATCTCTGGAAAGTAGCTAGTGCAGCATAGACTCAGCAATGGCCCTCAGTGGAAGAGAGTGATGGTTTAATTCGTCACATAAAAATATTCCTTTAGTTGCTCCCTCTTTTTTCCAGACCTCACAGGACTTCAGTACCCAGATCACTTTTTTCCCAGATTTTCCCACTTATTGAATGATCTTTCAGTCTAGTCTGAGGTGGTCATTTTGGTTTGAACTCAGGGGAGCAAGGGTCCTGCCTCATTTCACTGTACCACCATTGGCTTCAATTTAGAAATTCTTCCTGTGGGGGGTCTTCTTTTCCCCCAACTTGGCCATTGAACATTCTCTGGTTTTTGCTTTTGTCATGTAGAAGGAGATGTCAGAGCAGTGATGGGAGAGTGTAGTCGGTAAGTAGGCCATGGAAGTCATTGCAAGGCCTGTGCTCCAAGCAGAATGGGAAGCTATTGAAGGGTTTTAAGTAGAGGAAGATGTAATCAGGCCTATGTTGAACAGGATCTTTCAGGCTTTTTGTGTGGAGTGAGAATAGGTGTTAAGATGGATGAAGAGAGAAGGGTTTTGGAACAGTCCAGGTAGGATTGGGAATTAGACCAAGAAGTAGTGTTAGTGGGAAATATATCTTGAAGGCAGTCCACCAAAATTGATAATGACTGACTGAATTTCCCTCTGAAGGGAGAAAGAGAATTTCTTTAAGTTCTCTTTTATTTGGGGGCCAACTATTAAGGAAATATCTAGATCTTCATTTCTTTTAAAAAATATGATTGGTTTGACTTTTTTGCTTTCCAAGTTTATCTTCTGTCTTTGGTTTTCAGGGGATGTACAAATTGTAAACCCCACTTTCAGGAAAGCCATCAGATGTCCTTACATTGAAACAAATTCTAATCAGGTATCTTACACTCCTCAAATGTCATTAGTTTGTTACGGTATTATAACATTTAGTATGATAAAAGTTGGTTTTGAAATTTTATTCTTATATAAGTGTTTTTTTATTTTAAAATTATTTTTAATACATTTAAGGGTCCTTCTCATGCTCTCCCTCTTAAAAAGATGTATTTGTAGATGCTTTAACATTTCTGCCTCTAATAGAGCAAAAACATTAGACTGTTCAAAAGAAAATTGAAATCTTTCTGTTCTTATTAGTGTTCAAATAGTCTGACAAATCCCATCTTATCTAAAGGCATGTTGCCAGTCCATCCCACACCTTCCTATAGAGGAAAAGCTTCTATTTTGTTTTCATATCAGCTCAGACCATTTGTCAACCTACAGAGCACTTCAGTGATAAGTGCTATATAAATAATTAAATTATAATAGTCTGATTGCCCTGCAACTCTTCAGAGTTTGCTAACTCTACATTGTGGTTAACAAATGATTATGAAATATTTTACGTATTGGTTGAGAGCAACAAAAGATAGGAGTTTTAAAAAGTGTGAAATGAAGAGTTTTTAATCACATGAGAAAATGTGTTAATGAGAGGAAAACTGGGAAAGAGAATTGAGGATCTGAGAGGCTATCACCTGTAACAACAAAATGTATAACAGAAAGGATAGGTGTCAAAATGTTTGTTGTTGTTTGTATGAGTGTATCATGGGTGATTTTTACTTTTCTGTATTTTCAAAGTTTTTAACCCTGAACACACATATTTTATAATCGGAAAAACAATTAAAGCTTTGTAAAGAAATGTAGTCCTTTGACATCATTCTGCATGACAGGCTCACAAAGCATTTTTAGGACCACTTGCCTATAGCTGTTGGACTTACAGGCATGGAAATAGCAACTTCAGGTGCCTTTATGAATGGTGATATGGCCATTAATAAATTTTTGAAGTGAAATTTTGTACTTCTGATTCTTGACCCGGATGGCTGCACAAGCTTAAATTTCTTAGAAGATCTATGTTTGACTAGTATGTGACCCTCTGAAACGAGTTCCTGAAACTCTAGATTGACATATACACAATTTTTGTAACGTGACCTGGAGATACAGTTTCATGAAGAAAATACACATATGCACTGAAATATGTATTTATATTTGGAAATGTACTTCAATTTTCACAAAGGCTTTTGGGCCTGTTTTAGGCAAAAAGGTGGCAATAAAACTAACTCCATGCTGGTGGTATGTTGAGATGAATGTGAAAACAAATGAAAGAAAATTCTTTTTAAAAGGTACATAAGGAAAGCACTGAGTCTACTTCACTGATTCTCAGGCCAGTTAAGTTGCAAAAAAGTCAACTTTATAATTGTTTTTCAAAATAATGGACATTTAAAAAGATCTTTGCCTGAAGGACTTTCATGTACCAAAGTATTTATTAAATACATAGTATAATTTTTCTAATAGTTTATGCATAGTCTAGAAATATAAGCCTTTTTATTTTACTATATTTAAAAATGTTATCCATCATTTATACACAGACTTATGTTAGTTTTATACTTTGCTTTACCTGCATCTGAGTTATACTCTGTATAATGTTGATTAATTTCAGTTTTACTTGTCAGCATTTTGTTGATTATTCTTTGCATTTCCTGTATGAGGCTCAGGAACTTCATAGCATTTTCATTTGCTATAGTTTGTTTAAATAAATGAATAGGGGGAAAAAGCTGTGTGTAATATTTTAAAAATTACTTCTACACCTTGGATTATTACCATGCTTTCTCATTTGAAGAACTGTAAATTTATATGAAACTAAACTTGAGAATATTAACCCAATTTCTATAACTACCTAAACAAAGACAATGTGGTCTCACTTTGACCACTGTCTACCTACTAAAGTAAAACCTTTGTGGGGGGGTGCCTGGGTGGCTCAGATGATTAGACATCCTACTCTTGTTTATAGCTCAGTTCTTGATCTCAGCATCCTGAGTTTAGGCCCAGCTCCACCCAGTGTGGAGCCCACTTAAAAAAAAAAAAAAAACTTTGCAGAAATAAATATGATAGACAAGCATTTCATCCTCTTTTTTTCTGTTCTATCCAAAGAGCGTAAGTAGATTAGCTGATTGCCGATTATGTTTAATATGGTTGAGTTAAGGTGACAAGAGACTGGTGAGCATTTCTCTGTCAAGTGTATGTGTGTGTTAGGGGTGGGGGAAGGCGTGTTGGTTTTGGCAGTGGGGTTAGTATTTGGCTAGAATCCAGATCTCAATCTTGCAGGTCAGAGATGTACTTTTTCTATAGGACCAGAGGTTATTCGTTGCTAAGGTACACTAATAAAATTAGAACTCGTGAATCAGAAGGCCAGGTTATTAATTGATATGAGGGAATTTAATTGTAAGGAAGATCAGAATACCAGTACTTACTGATAAAGTAAGTAAGTTTCTCGTTCCTAGTGGGAAAGTTACCTTTAGCATGGTTAGCTCCTAGATTGCAACTAGGGATCTCTAGCTTGTGGGAATTTTCCTTGGAAAACTTACAGTGTTTGTGTTTTTTAAATTTTAGTATGTTTGAAGAGTTCTCAGAACACACCAGAGAGGTCGGATTGTTGGTGGAGGGTTCAGAGTGGACCATTGTTGCACCCCCTCCCTGAGTTATACATGATATTAACATTAACAAATGATTGCAGTGCAAAGTGATAAATACTTAGAAAGTTATGAGAACTTTGCACTTTAGGAAGATCAGAGCTAAATTCAATGCTTAAATGCTATCTCCTTTTTCTTTTTCTTTTTTTTTTTTTTTTATAAAATGTTTTATTTATTTCTAGGAGAGAGAGAGACAGCGTGAGCAGGGGAGGGTCAGAGAGAGAGGGAGTCACAGACTGAAACAGGCTCCAGGCTCTGAGCTGGCAGTCAGCACAGAGCCCGACGCGGGGCTCGAACCCACGAACCGCGAGATCATGACCCGAGCGAAAGTCGGACGCTTAACCGACTAAGCCACTCAGGCGCCCCTATCTCCTTTTTCTTTTAATTTATTTTGAAAAAGAGACAGAGACAGAGAACATGTGGGAGAGAATCAGAGAGATAGGGAGACAGAGGATTCGAAGTGGGTTCTGTGCTCACAATAGAGAGTGCAGAAAGCCCAATGCAGGGCTTGAACTCAAGAACCATGAGATCTTAAGTCAAAGTCTGATGGTTAACTGACTGAGACACCCAGGCATCTCTCACATATTATCACCTTCTTAACATGGATTTGTGGTAAAATTCTGTCTTCCTTTCTTACTTCTCTTTTGGATTTATTTCCTACCTTTTCTTGTGTTTATATGAATAGTAAGCTGACTAGACTCACTTTTGGTTCCATATAAAGAATGTATCTAAAAAGGGATATCTGGGTGGCTCAGTCAGTTAAGGGTTAAGCTTCTGTTGCTTGATCTTGGTTCAGATCATGATCTGATGGCTGGTGGGATTAGGCCCCACTGCTGGCTCTGGGCTGACATTGCAGAGCCTGCTTGGGATCCTCTCTTCCCCTCTCTCTCTGCCCCTCCCCCTCTCATGTTCTCTCTTTCTCGCTCTCTCTCAGAAATAAACTTAAAAAGAAATAGAAGAAGAAAATCCCAGTGTATCCTTATAGGAGTGCTTCCCGGTGTTTCCCCTGTGCACATGAGATCCAGAGGGAAGGAAAGAGAGAAAGGGCAAAATGTTTTTGTGGGATTGAATGTCCGGTATGGAGTGATGGTGTATTTTGGAAATGACATGTGGAATGGAGAGCCTAGCCTTTGTGGATGAGGAAGAGGTGGGATGGTGGGAAATTCTTAAGAAATAAAATAGGGGTGGGGATAGTGGAATGAATAATGGAGGAGTGTTTTAAGATTAGGCTGAGGAATATGAACATTATTTTGTCTGCACCAAAAGTTACAAAGTTTTAAATTTTATTTATTTATTACAGAGAGACAGCATGAACGGGGAGGGACAGAGAGAGAGGGAGACACAGAGCTGGAAGCAGGCTTCAGGCTCTGCACTATCAGCACAGAGCCCAACGTGGGGCTCAAACCCACAAACCTGTGAGACCATGACCTGAGCCAAAGTTGGAGGCTTAACCAACTGAGGCACCCAGGTGCCCCTGAAAGTTACTAAGTTTTTTTTTAACCAGAGAATGATGCCAACAGATGAAACATAATTTTGCTAACAGTGGATCAAATGCTGGACAAACTGACATTTTTGGGAGACAAGTAAGGGAGTATTGTAAAAGTCCTGGTTAGAAACAAAGGGATTTATTAGAAAAGTTGTGGTTGGAAAGCAAAGGTGATTCAAGAAAAAAAAAGAGCTGCAGTTGGGAGGAATAGTCAGTGATGGGTGTTGAAAGGTGTTAACAAAGTGCACAGATACTCCTTTAGTTTGTGAATCTGGGAAACTGGAAATATTGTAATGCCCTTCTTGGAGAGAAAAATCATAAGATCAGTGTGCATTTGTTTTTAGGTTTGGAATGAGGAAGGGAAAGCGATGTGTATATTTGTTTAATTTGGATATATCCCATGTAGGTTACTTTTGCAGCCTCAGGTGACCTTGTTTGTTTGAAGTCGCCCAATTTCATTTGTTCACAGAAAATATTTCAATATTAGAGTTACCTTTGTTGACCATGTTCCCTTGCTCAGTATGTACATACTTTTTAAAAAGAACCAGAGGCCTCTTGTGCCCAGTCTATAACTACAAGCAAAGAAAGCTTGTAGGCTTTGGCCATTTTAATAAGTTCAAAGACAATCACCCTATTTAAGATTAGATTGTAAGTTGGTCCTAAATCTTACAGGACAGAAAGCTTTGTACTTTTGGTGTTGATCTTACCAGTGAAATAGACCAGCTAGAGTCAACAGAAACTGCTGTCTCTGTCTAATCCTCTGAGATTCTTAGGTGATTTATGTCATAGCCCCAGAGTGCATTCTAATTTGTTAAAAAATTTTATTTATTTATTCTGAGAAAGAGAGAGAGAGTGGGGAAGGGTGGCGGGGAGAGAGAACCCCCAGCAGGCTCTGCACTGTCAGCACAGAGGTCAATGAGGGACTCCATCTTACCAACCATGAGATCATAAGCTGAGCCAAAATGAAGAATTGCATGCTGACTGAGGTCCTCCCAAGACTGCATTTTAAAAGTATGTGGTCAAACTTCTTATCCTTGAACAAATGAATGGTGGGCCATAGAACTAGTTAAAAATTATTTTGTCAACTGAGATAATCTAGGCAGTCTAGAGCCATTGACTTTGTAAAATTATCTGATTGAATTCCACTTTGGTATGTTTCTTGGGTTTACCATGTTTTGTCTAAATGTTTACCATGATTTGTCTTTATAAATATTACACATGTATAAAATATATTAGGCTATGCACTCTAGGTCAAGTTTCCTTAAGTGCAATGCAACGTCTATTCTTTTGCCCACTTGGTAAAGTTTCCCACCTGGTAAAACCCTTCATTGCTCTTGGTACTCTTCTGAACTTGTTTTTATTTTATCATCGTGGAATTTGGCAGATCTTTTTGTCTTGTTGATGTATGTATTCCTTTCCCTAGAAAGCATCACTGCTGTTACATTCTAGAGTTGGAGGGAAATTAAAGGTAGACTAAATTTATAAAATTCCTAACAAGTGGCCCTCGTTAAACTTTTGCTTCATTGCTACCATGGCAGAGAACTAAGTTCCCTTCCATAGCATTTCCACTCTCCCTTACCTCTCTTTCTCCACCTCTTTTTTTTGGAAATCATGGTATTTTGAAATTGAGAAGTTTGGAACGTGGTACAGTAGTTTAAATGTGGTGTAACCGGGACAAAGCAGTGTTTAATTGTCTCCTTTTTCTTATCAGAATAATCTAGACCTTTGTTTAACACATACTTGCTGAAGCATCAATCCTAGACCCAAACTGTAGCAAAATACTGGTGAACAGGTAGATAGGATGTGTGATTCTCTAACATACCTACTTACAAACCACTAACCTAGATCGTAAGATCTTATATATACTAAGACTGCATTTGCTTTTCTTTGTTGTTGTTCGCAAAATAATCTATACATGTATATTTAATTTTTAGTCAGTTAAAACTTAGAAGACCTTCACTAAGCTCTGTCTGTCTCTATTGTCTTTGGTACTTTCAACCTTCTGCTTTTGTTTCAGATGAAAAGAGGAAGATACTCAAGTTTTCTGCTGTGTTAAGTATCTTCCAGTGATTTGTATATGGTTAGAATAGCAACAAGTGAGAGGAAGCAACATTATATATGTGAAATTTGGTCAAGTTTTAGGGATTTAAAATAGTTCCATTTATCTGCTTTCTCTTCATTCAGAGTAGACCTTTAGCACAATAGAAATCTGTAAAAAGTTTAATGATGTCTTAAGTTCTCACCAGTATGGAAATGTAACATTTTGTCCATGATTTTGTATATAATATTTAAATTTCAAAAATTGTTTTAATATTTGTATTAGCACTCCATATAGGTCTGAAATGTAGCTGAAAAAGGAAGGCATGAGCTTTGATGCTCCAAATTATGGGTGCCCTTGGAAATATTATTAACATAAGATGGCTCATTTCAATGGCGAAATGAGCTTTTTATCCTAGGTGAGATCTTTGAGGTGGCAGGAACAATACCTTTTTGTTTCCTACAAAGGTGATTATCAGATCGTCTGGCTTTTCAGACTCTAACCTACCCTTGATTCTGGTGTGTTCTGTGTAGAGAGACCTCCCCACCTTCTGAATAATGCTGTAGTGATTCATGGTTACTGATCTGTGTGTCACATCCATCAGGTATGTTGAAGTGAGGAAAAAAAAAAAACTTAACAAATCACATCTCTATAAACTTGATCCCAGAAGGGCATGAACCTAATTTATGGATGGAGTGAGCATTTACTTTCCTGTACAAAGTTCCTTTAAGGACGTATTTAAATAAATATAGCTTAGAGGAAGGGCCTTTTCAGGAGTTTTCATTTGCCATGAATGAAATATTCTTGCAAGAGGCAATATTTGCCTCCATTTTTACAGGTCATATAGATTTTACTTTTGATTACTGATTTTCTAACCTTGGATGGCAGATGATTTCATATTTTTTCCCATAAAGTTATGCTTCATTATTTATTTTCTATAGTTCATGAGGTCATGCTTGTAACTTAGGGGAAATCATAAAAAAATGGAGCAGAGAGGAAGTTCTAAAAGGGTATTTCTGTCTTAAAGATGGTATGAATTACTTTTCTAGGAGTTGGGATAAATACAAATCTCTGTAGCACTTTGGCCAATAAGTGATTTCCTTTATTTAACACTGAAATGACACCAACTGCTAAAGAATTGCACCTGAAATGTTTTTATCTAAATTAGTTACTTATTTGTAGAACACATTAGCTAACAGAAAAAGATTGTAATTGTGTAGAACTCCACATAGTCTTCTAGAAAAATTCTAATAATTTTGTAATTCTGTAATTGTAATCTTCCTAGAAGAAAATATGACCTTAAAATATATATACATCAGAACTTGAATTAGTTATTCTGTGTTTCCAAAGTTTGAGTATTGCATTGGTTATCAACTCAGACTAATGGAACTTTTGGCAAAATCTGAAGAGATCTTTAGTTATTAGGATCTGAGAGGTGCTAGCAACATGCATCTACTAGGTAGAAGTCAGGAATGCTGTTAAACACCCTATGATGCATAGGATGTTCCCCCCAAATAAAGAATTATATGCCACAAAAGGTCAATAGTGCTAAGATTGGGAAAGATTTTAGAGCGTTGTGCATTTAGTTTTGTTATCACTCTTTATAGACAGGAGGGTGAAATAAACGAAAATAGAAATCTTATTCTAAATGTGGAAATAGCGGTAGATCTATTGATGGAATGGAGGAATTCAAGTCTAGTGCAGTAATTAAGACATAGCATTTGTTATCAGATTTGGGTTCTGATCTTCACTCCCATCGCTTGTTAGCCATCTGTCCTTGGGTAAAATGATTAATGCCTCTGACCCTGAATATATCCATTTGTACAGTGTGGATAGTAAATTTTACCTTATAGGCTTGTTTTGTTAAATTAAATGATGTTTGCAGACTAGAAAAAATACATTCAATAAATGGTAGCCACTGTTATTATGTTTAGGATGTAATTTAGGATTGGGAGTGTAGGATTTATATAGTTACATAGGGAATGAGATGGCAGAAATGTTCTCAGTAGAGATGAATTTCTTGAATGAATCATAAGGGTTTCTCTGTAATTTCAGGATCCAGTATATTCTTAAGGGCACAGTGGGGTTTGTCAAAAAAAAGTGTCTTTTTTTCCTATTTTTACATTCTTCTATGTTTAGATGTTTTTTTAATGAATTTATTCCTTTTTTTTTTTTTTAATGTTTTTTTATCTATTTCTAGGAGAGAGAGAGAGAGACAGCATGAGCAGGGAAGGGTCAGAGAGAGAGGGAGTCACAGACTCTGAAACAGGCTCCAGGCTCTGAGCTGGCAGTCAGCACAGAGCCCAACGCGGGGCTCGAACCCACGAACCGTGAGATCATGACCTAAGCGAAAGTCGGACGCTCAACCAACTAAGTCACCCAGGCGCCCCTCCTTTTGTAATTTAGAAAACAAACATCACAACAAACCCTCATAGTTTCTTAGTAGAAGTCTTGAAAAATACAATACTTCCTAAACCATTCCTCTTCTAATTCATAGTTACCCTTTTGCTATTTTTCTCCATTCGTTGGTTTCCCCCTTTCGTTCCCTTGCTGAATGTGGTTAAGCGGTGGGACCCAGTACAATTTTACTGGCACGATAAAGCTGGTCTTATTGATGTCCTTATCTTCCAGTTGGCATGTGGTGCTATCCTGAAGCCACCAAAATTTGGCCTGGGTGGGGAGTAGAGAGGAGCACAGGAGAATTTGAAACTGAATCTCCTAAGCCAGGACACTTGGCTTGCTCAGGTTCTATTTAGCAGTTTATTAAGTACTTAAATAAAAACAGAGGAAGCATAATTATTAAATGTCTTCTTGTTAAAAATTGGAAAGCATAGGTAATTGGATGATTAGATATAGGATTTCGCATTGTGCATAGATTCGAACAGTGGGCAAAGACTAAGGGCATGAAATTTAATGGGAGAAAATGTAAATTCTGTAAATTTAGTTTTTGAAATGATGGTATCCTATCATAATGAGAGAATTTGGAGACTTAACTAATTCTTGTTTAAGTGAAGAATAAATATTAAGGGTTGGGTAGTGCAAGTTCAATGAGTTGATTCCTGTGTATTAGCTGCCTTATTAGACTGGCTTTGGCAGCATAATTTCCAGAATTCTCCTGGGTTTGTAGCTTTGTAACCATTTCTACTTGCCATTATTTTAAAGGGAATATTGACCACTAGAAAATGGTCGGAAAGCCTAGAATTAGTCAAATCCCTGGTTTGTCATGTAGTAACTGTGTGGCTTTAAGTAAATTATAATGTGCTTAAGCTTCAGAAATTAAAGCTTGGGTTTTGTCATATAAAACATATTAGGTTTTATGTAAAAAAAATTTAAGTACTACATAGAGATGTTTTAGGGGCTGAGATGATGATATGCTAATAATGACTATTATTAAACTCATGTATTGCTTATTCTAAGCCTGACTAAATGCTAAGAATTTATAAGAACTTCACATTTATGAATGCCTTTTTTTAAACTTTTGCACCCCCTTTTCCTCACATTCTCCATCCTTTGCCTGCCTCTGAGAACCACCAATCTGTTCTCTATATTTTTGAAATTTCCCCTTTTTTCATTTCTCCCTACCTTCCTTTCTTCCTTCCTTCTTCTCTCCCTTCTGATTTCCACATATAAGTGATATCATATGCTCGTTGTCTTTCTCAAATTTATTCCTTTTAGCATAATTCCCTCCAGGTGCATCCACATTGTGACAATAGCAAGATTTCATTCTTTTTAATAGCTGAATAATATTTTATGCGTGTGTGTGTGTAAATACATGCCACGTTTTCTTTACTCATTCAACCACTGATGAATCCTTAGGTTGTTTCCATATGTTGGCTATTAGAAGTAGTGCTGCAATGGACATGGGTGCATATATCTTTTCTTGTTTTTGTTTTCTTCAAATAAATACCCAGAAGTGGAATATATAGTTGCATTTTTTACATTTTTGAGGAACTTCCGTGCTGTTTTCCATCATGGCTGTACCAATTGACATTTCCACCAGTAGTTTCCAAGGGTTCTCTTATTTCAACATCCTTACCCATGCTTGCAGTTTCTTGTCTCTGATGATACTTATTCTAACAGGTATGAAGTGGTACCTCACTGTGGTTTTGATATGCATTTCCTAGACAATTAATGATATTGAGCATCTTTTCTTGTGTCTGTTGGCTATTTGTGTGTCTTCTTGGGAAAAATATCTCTTCAGATACTCTGGCTATTTAAAATTATTTTTTGCTGCTGAATCGTATGAGTTCTTTGTATGTTTTAGATCTTAATCCCTATCAGATATGTAATTGCAAATATTTTCTTCCATTCCAGTAAGTTTCCTTTTCAGTTTGTTAATGGTTTGCTTTGCTGCGCAGACGTCTTTTAGTTTGATGTAGTCCTGCTTGTTTAGCTTTGCTTTTGATGCTTTTACTTTTGGAGTCAGATTTTTAAAAATTATCAACAAGACTTCTGCTTTCTTCTAGGAGCTCTGTGGTTTCAGGTCCTACATTTTTAATGCTCATCAATACTCTTGGAGGTTGGTACCATTATTCCCATTTTAAAGCTGTGGAAACTGAGGCACAGCGAAATTAATATCACTATATATTCTAGTAAATCATAGTTTCAGATTTACACATATCACAATGTTAAGCATTGTGACATGTGTCATGGCAATGTCATGGATTTTACATCCCTTTGTGACCTTCTTTTACTTAGCATATGGTCATCAAGTTTCATTCATGTTTTTTTTTAATTTAAAACAGGTTTTTAATGTTTGTTTGTTTTTGAGACAGGGATAGAATGCGACTGGGGGAAGGGCATAGAGAGGGAGACAAGAATCCAAAGTCGGCTCGAGGCTCTGAGCTGTCAGCACAGAGCCTGACACAGAGCTCCAACCCATGAACCGTGAAATCATGACCTGAGCCGAAGTCTGATGCTTAACCACCTGAGCCACAAAGGCACCCCTCATCCATGTTGTAACATGTGTTAGAATATTTCTTTAAGACTGAATGATATTTATTGTATGCATCAAATTTTGTTTATCCATTGATGGATAATGTGGGTTGCTTTCACTTTTTGGCTGTTATGAATAATGTTGCTATGAATACATATACACAAACAAGATTTTTATATTACTTAAAATGGCATTAACATAAACTTTGTATATAAAAACCACAAAGTCCACAAAAGAGCTGCTGCAAATGTGGGTGGCTTGTCTGCATTTATTTAACTAGCACACTTTTCCCAAACTGATTCTAATCAGTCACGTCCTCATGGAAAGATAAAAGATTATAGGAAGAGATTAAAAGGCATACATGAGACAGTTTTAGTACATTAATTAGGACCTGTTGTAAATTTTGTGTTAAAGTGGAAATTTAATTACTTGGCTGATCATTTCATACATTTAGGATTCAGATTAGTAAAGAATGGATTCGGGGCGCCTGGGTGGCTTAGTCGGTTAAGTGTCCGACTTTCGCTTAGGTCATGATCTCGCGGTTCGTGGGTTCGAGCCCCACGTCGGGCTCTGTGCTGACTGCCAGCTCAGAGCCTGGAGCCCGTTTCAGTCTGTGACTCCCTCTCTCTCTGACCCTTCCCTGCTCACTCTGTCTCTCTATCTCTCTACTAGAAATAAATAAAACATTAAAAAAAAAAAAGAATGGATTCGAAAAGTTGAAAGGTATTATGGTTTTAGTTATTTTCTACTGAAGAAGCAAAGAAACCTCTCTCAACAAATAACAACACTGTTGGACAGGAATAAATTTTAAGAGCATTTCAACCTTTGATTTTCACTACTTGTTTTAAGAAGGAATAGATAAATTATTTTTTTCACCTATAAAACTGGTATACATTTTTTTATACTAGCCAACATTTTGAGTTCATAATTGTTGTAGACCTGGTTTAACCATATTCAGCAAATTTTTTGAATATCGTTTTAAATGCTTGGTTGTATATTCATATTAATTTCTATCTAGCCACTCCAATTGAAGCAGAATTTTGTTAAGAATGGATGGGACAGAGGTGCTTGGGTGGCTCAGTCAGTTAAGTGTCCGACTTCAGCTCAGATCATGATCTCACGGTTTGTGGGTTTGAGCCCCTCGCCAGGCTCTGTGCTGACAGCTTGGAGCCTGGAGCCTGCTTCAGATTCTGTGTCTCCCTGTCTCTCTGCCCTTTCCCTGCTCATGCTGTCTCTATCTCTCTCTCAAAAATAAATAAAACATAAAAAAAATTTTAAAAAGAATGGATTGGACAGAGGAAGGGCACATTAGTTTTTCTAGTTTAGGAGCATTGTCTGGCTCTCTGCTTCCCGGGTCTGCACAGTTCTCCCTCCACCTCTGCTTTGAGACATCCATTAAGAGATAGTTTTCCCAAGCATGTATGAGATTAGGAGCCAAGGCATCAGGTATCATTTTACCTTCTGGAGGTCTGTTTCTGTGTTCTGGCAAATGTCAGACTGAGCTCTCCTTTTTAAAACCAGGAGTTGCTACCTGAAGCTAGAGAGCTACTGGAGCCTCCACCGAAATAGCTCAGTTGGGAGAACGTTGGACTGGATAACTACTGGAGAATGAACAGCCTTGGGACCCCTGCTGTCTGAGGGAGCAACACAGCCAGACACTGATGAATGTGGAGTATAATAGCCGAGATCATCTTTATAAAATCCATTTTGGCTCCTTCACATTGCTTTTTTTAATTAAAAAAATTTTTTATTTACTTTTGCTAGAGCACAAGTCGGGGAAGGACAGAGAACGAGGGACACACAGAATCGGAAGTAGGCTTGGACTCTGACATGTCAGCAGGGAGCCTGACATGGGGCTCGAACTCACAAGTTGCGAGAACATCACCTGAGGGGAAGTCAGACACTTAACCAACTGAGCTACCCAGGAGCCCCAACTCCTTTGCATTGTTAATATTTTTGTTTCTCTTGCTAGTTCATCCTTTTTCTTATTACTAATTTTTCCCCAGTATGCTGTGCATTTTCCGGCATTTTTCCATCACAGCTAAATCTCCTAACAACCTTAGAGAGATCTATTATTATTTGTGTCTGAAACACGAAGAGGTTAAGTAACTTACCCAAGATTTCATTGTTTATCAGATGCAGAGCCTGGATTTGAGTCCAGGTCTGTCTGGCTCTGAAAGCTTCCTGTTTCCATTGCACTAGACAGCAAAAGCATTGCCGGAATTCACAGGATATAACTTTCCTCAAAGTGATCATCATTATGTCAAGCTCTTCCCTTCCTTTTCTACTCTTGCTATCCTACTTTATGGCCCTGTCACATAATACTTGAATGGACTGCAGGCATATGTCAGAGATATTTCAGATTTGGTTCCAGACCTTGCGGTAAAGTGAACATCGCCATAAAATGAGTCAAATAAGTTTTTAGGTTTCCTAAGTGTATAGAAAAGTTATGTTTACGTTATACTATAGTCTGTTAAGTGTGCAATTGCAGTGTGTCTAAAAATATAATGTATATACCTTAATTAAAAATTACTTTATTGCTAGGCATTATCTGAGCTTTCAGCATGTTGTTATCTTTTTGCTGGTGGTGGGTATTGCCTCTAATTGGGTTTGTTGAAGGCTGTCTGTGGCAATTACTTAGAATAAGACAGTCATGAAATTTGCCGCATCAGTTGATTCATCCTCTCATGAACGATTTCTTTGTAGCTTGCAGTGCTGCTTGGTAGCACAGTAGAACTTCTTTCAAAATTGGAATTCTCTCAGACTCTGCCGCTGCTTTGGCAACTAAGGTGATAAATATTCTAAATCCTTTTCAACAGTCTTCACAGCATCTTCACCAGGAATAGATTCCATCTCAAGCCATTTTCTTTGCTCATCCATGAGAAGCAGTGTCTCATTCATTAAAGTTCTAATATGGAATTGGCGGCAATTCAGTGCTGTCTTGAGGTTCCACTTCTGATTCTCTTGCTATTTCCACATCTTCGTGTTACTTCCTCCACTGGAGTCTTGACCCTTCAAAGTCCCTCCACAAGGGTTGGAATCAACTTCTTCCAAATTCCCGTTGATCTTGATATTTTGATCTTTTCCCATGGATCATGATTATTATTTAAAATGTTTATTTTTGAGAGAGAGAGAGAGAGTGCAAGTGCAAGTGCAAGAGTGCAAGTGGGGAAGGGGTAGAAAGAGGGAGAGAGTATTCTAAGCAGGCTCCATGCCGTAAGCACAGAGCCAAATACCAGGCTCATACTCAAGAACCATGAGATGATGACTGGAGCCGAAATTAAGAGTCAGATGCGTAACCAACTAAACCGCCTAGGTGCCCCATGTCATGATATGTTTAATAGCATCAGAATGGCAGATCCTTTCCAGATTGTTTTTAATTTACTTTGTGTAGATCCATGAGAGGAATCCCTATCTATGGGAGCCATAGCTTTATGAAATGTATTTTTTAAATAATAAGATTTGAAAGTTGAAATTACTCCTTGATCTTTTAATTTTCTTTTAGAATGTTTGCTTTGCATTCACAGCTTGGCTGTTTGGAACAAAAAGGCCTAGCTTTTGGCCTGTCTCAGCTTTGACTGCCTGCCTTACTAGTTTAATCATTTCTAGCTTTTGGTTTAAAGTGAGAGACCTGTGACTGTTTCTTTCACTTGAATACTTAGAGGCCATTGCAGGATTAGTAATTGGCCTAATTTCCATATTGTTATGTCTCAGGAAATAGGGAGGCCCTGGGGAGTGGGGAGAGAGGGAGAGGGAGGGGAACACTGAACCATCAGAGCACACATAACACCTATCTATTGAGTTCACTGTCTTGCATTGGTTCATGGTGCCCCAAAACAATTACAATAGTAACACCAAAAATCACTGATCACAGGTCACCATAACATATGTAATAATAATGAAAAAGTTTGAAATATTGTTAGGATTATCAAAATGTGACACAGAGATAGGAAGTAAGCAAATGCTGTTGGAAAAATGGTGCCCGTGGATTTGCTTGCTTGACAGAGGGTTGCCATCGACCTTCAGTTTGTAAAAACAAAAGCAAACACACCCCAAAAGAACAAAACAAAACAAATAAAACCAAAACACAGTATGTGTGAAGCATAACATGAAACGCAATACAGCAAGGTGTGTCTGTATTGTGTGGTGGCTTCCCAACTGATCTTCCTGCCTTCATGCTTCCTGAATATTAATTCATCCCCTGAACTTCTGTCTTATACCTTCCTGTACCAGTGTAATCATGACAGTAGTTTCGTTGAATGCTAATGTAAACTCTTGTCAATCCCTTGATAAACAGTATCTCATAGTTCTTAGTTGCATTTCAAATAAATGAATACCTCTTAATTTGGGATTCTTGACCCTCTCTCATTTGCCCTTCCTCCCCTTCAGCCACTTCACACTGCCACTTCTTCTGTCACATTAATTTTCTAGCTAATTTAAATTGCTTATAGTGTGCTTGTGCTGGTTTGTGCTCCCTGCTTTCTCTGCCCCTCCATGTGCCACTTTCATTAGGTAGCTAGGTCTCTGTAGAAACATTGTTTCCTATTTCTGTTGCATTTATTGCCCCCTGCCTTTAATGCCCATCTCTGAATCCTGATATCCAGCTAATGTAAATGAAAACATTTTCATCTTCTACCTACTTCACGATGCATTTTCTGATCATCCCAACGGGCAGTTCTTTCTCTTTTGAGTCTCCATTGCACTGTATGTATTATTCTCTTATAGCACTTATATTTTTCACCTTGGATTGTGAATATTTTTAGAACTAAGAGAGGTCTTTAAGGGTGAGCGGGTGTCGATGTACAAATGGCCTGCCTTTCTTGTGCTCCACATTATTTGTCTTCCCGCCATGTAGATCGTCAACATATGTTTTTCAGTAAATGAGATATTATAAAGTATATGTAGATAGTGCTTGGAAATTCAGAGAATGCCTTAAGTGTACATTTCCTCACTATTTTTTTTTAAATGTTTTATTTATTTCTGAGAAAGAGAGAGAGAGCAAGCGCATAGGGGAAGGTCAGAGAAAGAGGGAGACAGAGTCTGAAGCAGGCTCCAGGCACTGAGCTAGCTGTCAGCACAGAGCCCGACGCGGGGCTTGAACCCATGAGCCATGAGATCATGACGTGAGTCGAAGTCGGACGCTTAACCGACTGAGCCACCCGGGCGCCCCTACATTTCCTCATTAAATTGGACAACAATGATGTAGGATTGGGTGGTTATCTCCATTTTATGGAGAGCATTTGGAAGTTTAAGGAGATAGGATCAGGAAATGTCTATGGGGTTGTACAGGCAGTTCTGTCTGTAATGGCAAGATGGGACTCCAAGTTAAGTAGTACAGAGCTTTAAAGACTTTTAGGGGAATTGAATTAAGAGTTTTGAACCCCATTTGTGCCTTAGACTCCTCTTCAGGAAATTAACATACAAAATCACTTACTAAGCCCTCCTTCCCCTTCTCATCCAAAGATTCTGATCCACTGGTTTTGAAGTGGGACCCAGACATTGGTATTTTTAAGTTTGGTGATTTAAAAAACTTTTTTAATGTTTTATTTATTTTTAAGAGAGAGAAAGAGACAGAGACAGAGTATGAGAAGGGAAGAGGCAGAGACAGAGGGAGACACAGAAATTGAAACATGCTCCAGACTCTGAGCTGTCAGCAAGGAACCTAACGCAGGGCTTGAACTCACGAGCCATGAGATCACAACCATAGCCAAAGTTGGATGCCCAACAGGCTGAGCCACCCAGGGGCCCCAGTGTAGTGGTTTTGAAAAATACTTAATTATTTCAAATTTATGGAAGAAATTTATTAACAGAGATTTATGATTTCTATTCTAAACACATTCAAATTTTTTGAGCCATTCGCTCACTTTTTTCTTTTTATAAAAGGGAAACTTTTTTTCCTCATTCGTACAGTATTGTCAAAATTCCTTTCTGATGCTGGTTTGAATAATAGGCCCATATTCCAGTTGTAAGGGGCACATATTTATGTTGCTATGGTCCTAACTGAGTGTCAGAGTTTAAATATTCTGTAATGTGGTACTCTGGTACTATACCAGGTTTTTGGGAAATGCAAACTTGTTTACCAACAAAGGTTATATTTAAAACTAAAAGTCTGTGTCTTAATGAGAATTATTTGTTGAAAGTTATATAGTAATAAAGATATAATGTGTAACTCCTACTTGCATGGTAATGTCTCAGTTTTCTCTCTCTTTAAGCAGTGTCATTGCTTGGATTTTTATTGTTCTGTTCAATTGGTAACTGTATTTCATTTTTTTTAAATGTGTGAGTGTGTTCATAGTGCACACTGACTTTAATTAATTTTTTTCTTGCTAGCTCAAGGTCTTCATTATCAACTTGAATTATTTTAAAATGCAACAGTACAATAACATCCTCAGAGACCATTAAAATGTTTAGAGATATTTTCCCAGTGCTGAACGACTAATCCTTCTATGCTTCTAGATTATATTACGTGGCTCTTTAAACTTTTTCTCCCCCTCCTTTATAGTTAGCTGTCCAAAGTGCCTAGCAGATATCTTTGATTCTGCTGCAAGGAACAATTGTCTGGCTGTGACAACAGCAGTCAACCATGCTTCCTTAGTTAATAGTCTGTGAGCTGTAGGTCAAGGCATGAGGGTGCAACTTTATTTTGCAGGACAGAGTTTAGGATTTGTGACCACAATTATATCTAATGTTTAGGGGCTAGATTTACAACTGTGTTATGATTGGAAGAGTTTTGTTGGAATTGCTTCCTAAAGAAGTAAAGACAATTAACAACAGAATGTTCAAAACCGTAATCTATGATGCAGAAGGATATTTGATGTATGACAACCAAAATTTGGATTTTTTTATGAGACAAAAGTAGTGTCACTTGTCATTTTTATTTCAAAGCTATTGCAAACCTGAGCTTTAAATAAAATTGTGAGGACTATCAATAATACTATTTTGGGGCAGTTAAATTTAATCTCAATTGTGTGTGTATACACACACACACACACACACACACACACGTAACTATATGTAGATCTGTCTAGAAATCTAGGTATAACTGTTTCAAGGGAGACTGTATACATGGTAGACATTCTAATTTTTATTCTAATTTTCTAACTCTGAAACTTAACAATTAGGTCAGATTTCAGTCTTGAGCTTTCTACTTGAACTTCCTAATGAATTATATCCTTTCAAAGGCTTTTCCTGGAATTTCTCTTTTTGGCAGGTAAGTTTGCATGTCTAAAGTGACATCATTTGGCCAGATTCTTGAAAAAGAATAATTTAAAAGGCAGAAGAATGTAGGTTGGTTTTTGAATGTTCTAATGTTAAAATTCAGAGAGAAGCTAAAATAGAGAAATCATATGCTGTATTAATAGGAGTGTGTTAATTAAACTTCATCAACATTTCATAAAGTTTTTTATTTTAGTAAGTTCATGAGGTTTATAACTTCATTTCAGGTGGGAACTACTACCTTTCCTTTTTTTCCTGGGTTAAGTTTTAGCAAAAATGACTTAGTTATAATTTTGGAGTGCATCCTGCAAGAAAGTACCTGGGTCTGTAGTTAATAAAATCACACTACTATAGAAAGTCTTACAATTGTTGGTATGGAAAAGGAACAAGATAGCTTTGGTAATTTTGAAGTTAAAAATCTAATGCTGTTCTTATAATACCACATCTCTTAATTTTTTCTTTATCCTGAATGGAATCTAACAAAATACAAGCTACATGATGGACACTCATTAAAATTTTTTAATTGATTTGTTGGTTACCAAATAAATGCCTAGAATAGTACTAGCCATTCTAACTCAATGTGGCTTTATCTAGTGTTCTTCTTATGGAAAGAGCCAGTCCCAGAAGTTTTTCTTTCCAGCATTGCTCTTATAATTTGGCTTTCTCTAATACGTATTTCTATTATGAAAATAGCCATTCTCAAAGGTTTTAGCTAACATTTCTCTCCTGGAAATCACTGTTCCTTAATGGTTTAACTCTTTGACCAGTCAACCTCAGATCACCTTGTTTGTGTCTGTTCAGATTATTTTCCCTATGAGCCGTTACTCATCTTTCTTGAACTGTTGGCTACTTGCTAAACTTCATGCTCATTTACATCCGTGTAGTTTGTAAATTTAGCGGCGGGGGGTTGGGGGGGTTAGAAGCTAGCACAAATCCTTTTTTAAAATATTCATTTGTCTACTGGCCTTAGTTTAAGAAGCACTAATGGTTCCCTACTGCTTGCTGATTCAATACAGAGTTTTCTGCTGGCTTCCTTTATCTCCTCCCTAGTATTAATCTGACGGATTTATTCAGAGAATGAATCTGCTTTTTTGCATAAAGCTTTGAATTTGACGTGAAAGGAAGAAGTGACCAAGGAAATGGGAAAAAGGAAATGGGAAGTGTGAGGCGTGATCTATGCCACTTAAATGGCTACTTATTAATCCATCCCTTTTCTCTTCAGCCATTTTCTCTCCATCTGTGTTACATGTATTGTGTTGATTCTATTATGTGAGGGTCTGGGGTGCCTGGGTGGCTCAGTAGGTTAAGGGTCCAACTCTTGATTTTGCCTCAGATCATGATCTCACAGTTCGTGATATGGGGCCCCATGCGTGGCACTGATAGCATGGAGCCTGTTGGGGATTCTCTTCTCTGGCTGTCTCGCTCTCGCTCTCTCTCTAATAAAACTGTTCTATTATGTGAGGGTTTACCTCTGGGATTATCCTGGTCTCTTAAGGTTTCTCTGTGCACACCCCTGTATACTCGGATGGAAACTCCCCACTTCCTGTGAGACCACCAGGTTCCTTCTCACCCTCATTCTCTTCCAGTCCCTGGGATGACCTAATTTCTCTTTGGTAACTTTCTAGAATTTTGTTCCTCTTTCATGAACTGATTCCCGAACCATTCTTTCAAAAACCTTTCAGAACCTGTGTAGCTCATTCTCATTTACCTGAACTCCTCCTACATAGCATCACACGGTTTAGCATTTCCTTCCCTTTGTGTGTTCTTATTTCCATGGCCACGTCTTAGACATCCTATCTGAAACTTCTTCTCAGCCTTATTGAGTCAAGAATCATAGTAGTCTTACACAGTTTGGGATGAAGGCAAATATTGACTGCCACATGGCTGATTTAGGGGAAGTTACCTCGCATCTCTGAGGCTTTTTCTTCATCTGTTTAATGGGGATAACGATTTCAACCTCATAAAGTTATTACTTAATTTTAAGATAATTTGTTCACAGCATCCACCTAAGTGTCAGGCACATAGCAGATACTTAATATTATATCCTTTCTGTCATACATACACGGTTGGGTTTAGAATAGGTATTTACTAAAAACTTCTTTGGGGGGAGGGGAGAACTGAATAATTATACTTGAATGACTGGATTTTTAGAAAGGCAGAAGATAGAATTAGTTTGACATGTTTTCACATAGGTATTATGTCAGTGAAGGTAGTAGTTCTCAATGTAGCAAAATGAGGTCTGTTGTTATATAGTAGCTGGTTACCAAGATTCCCAGATAAGGAAAGGAGTCTGTGGAGTAAGATACAGCAGTACTTCCCAGTTTCTTACAAGCAAAGACTCTGTTGCTTGGAATTACAATTTTAATTGATTTTGGAGTCCTAAAGTTTAGCGTTTCAAGTTAGTTTTTGTATACTTATCATTGTTAAAAACTACTTTCAATTGCCTTCCATGTGTTTAGCATTGTATTTGTACTCTTAAAATAGTTAACTGAAAAACAAATACTATATATAATAAATATTTATGTTTTTTTGTAGAATTTCATTATATTTTAGGCTCCTTGTACTGAAGTATGGTAAGACACATTTTCTTACAGGTAAAACTTTATTACAGATGTCACATATGTAACTTAATGTTTTATAAATCTATAATATAGTATGGATAAAGTTAAAAAACTTAAACATAAGTATCTGTCTCCCTTTGTAAATAATTGGAGTAGGACCTACTTGCCTTAAATGAAAACTGCTATCACGACTAACAAATTTATTTCTTAATGATGTCTTGTGTTATTCTGGTCTGCTGTTCGGGTCTATAGATGTGAGAAAACACTCATTACTAAGGGCACCCTTTTTCTTTGTGGTAAATTGGCTCAAGCTGACATTAATTTGCAGATATCATTCATTAAAGAGTTTCTTTTCATAAAGGTCATTCTTCATTCTTATATCAAAGATTAAATGAATTTATAAATAATGTAGCATCTGTTCTTTCTTTTCTCTGCTCACATTTTTCTTCTCAAATATTCCATGTTTGTGTTCTGTAAGCTATGCAAATGAGTTTTAAAGAAAATAATAATGAATTATTATGTAATTTATTGTCATTCATTCTCTTATAATTTTCATTTTATGAAACATACTTCTCAAGTCTTTTAAAAGTCTTCAAAGCTTTTCTAAGTTCCATGAAAAATTTAAATGTGTATGACATCAATTATGTGTTTATGTGTATTATGTCTGCTGCATAGTTTCTCAGAATATAATGATGAATCCATCAAGAGTGAAGGGTCTGGAAAGCTCTAAAAGAGAGAGAGATTTTTCTTCCTTCTCCCTTTTGCCATTCCTCTCTCCTCCTGTTTCCGGAATAACATTTGTTTCTGGTGAAATCCTATGCAAATCCAAAAAATGGATAGATTAAAACAAATCGACTTGATCCAAGCCCTTGAAGGCAGTGGGAGCTTGTGGACCCAGAGCATCAGCCTTTTCCCATCATCTCCACCTGAATCCCCCCTCCTGGCTTCTCCCCCCTGGTCCTGTCCCTTAGGTTCTTGGGATAGTGTGCCAGAAGTCTGGAGTCTGAAAGTGATGTTTACTACAGCATTTGAGGTCCTAATGGTTACTATGTTTTGTAAGTCAGTGACCCAGTTTGAAGCCACAAGCAACATTCTACTTTGAATAGTTTGTAGTCTTAAAAACTATTTAAGCTATTTCACTAACTGTGGTCACTTCTACAACTCTTCCTAGAAAACATGGTTTCTTAGATTTTAATATATTGGCTATTTTTGGCTTTCTTATTTAAAGATGAACAGATCTCTGTTCCTTAAAACAAAAGTCACAACAATTTTAATGCACTAGATGAAGAACAGTTTTCTTTTTAGAAGTTATCAGGATTGCAAAACTTTTAATAGATGGGGAAAATATTCATCTTTGCTTGTAATGAATACTTTCAAAATGAAGTCATTGATTCCAAAATAAAGTTATGAAATATTACAGCTGGACATCATCAGAGAGGTGAGGTAAGTTTCTCACCTCAAATAGTAATTATTCCTATAGTATTTCTGTGACAAATGTTTATTTAGCCACTACTTCTATACCTCAAGTGAAAGCTAGCACAGCACATTGAAACCAATACAAAGCAGTGGTCTATTAGAAAGAGAAAGGAAGGAAATGGTAACTGTGAGGTGACATGTTAATTAGATTATGGTACTTACTTCGCAGTGTACATGCATACCGAAACATCGTGTTGCATGCATTAAGTATATGTAATTTTTGTCACTCATACTGAAATAAAGCTGGGGAAGAAAAAAAAGGGCTTTGGATCCAAATGAACATTAGTGCAAACTGTGCTTTGCTACTTAGTAGCTGTTTGATGTTGAGCAAGTATTCACTTGATGTTGAGCAAGTGAATTTCTTAGCTTTGGTTTTCTATTAAATGAAAAGTGAAATCCCAACTGGGCAGGTTTGTTGAGTGGATAATATTAATAGATTATCTCATATATGGAATATTTAATAAAACATTGCTAAAGGAGAGTTGTTGAGTCAAAAAGTGCCCTTTTGTAATTTTGACCCCTTTTTCTTAATATTTATTTTCTATTTTATGTAATTTAAATAGTGAGCATTCTTATTTGCCTCTTAGGACTCTTATGTCCTCCCCCCTGGCTGAAGATGTCCCTTGAAGTCAGTTGTCCTTTGTGGGACTTGATTTTTGTATCTTAACAACTTTCCTCTTCCCTGGCATGCAGCTGTGGTCACTTCCCACTGGAATGTTGGGCTATACTTGTAGCCATCAAAGCCACACTTGCATAGCTTGACCCTGTTATCTGACTGTACTAGATTGGACTCCAGATGAGCAATCACATTGTGATCCAGGATTTGGTATTGGGACTGCGAGTTAAGTCAATCTTTTCCATAATGCAAAAGCACCTTTCTGAATCCCTGTGGGGCTAAGGAGCAGAGAAAGTCAATTTGCAGAAAGAATGAAGCAGTTGTGGGGAGGGGGGCAAAGGGAGAGGCATCTTAATTGACTTCAGTACTTTGCTTCTGCTTCTCCCTAAGGCTGCGCTGTGTACCTGTCCCTCATTCTATGAATAACTATGCCTTAAGCAGTGTCGAGTTCGTTTCTGTTTTTTCAACTTCTGTTTGTCATCAAAAGATGCTTTTCTTTTTTTGACCAAGCCAATTCAGAGATATGAAAATGTGGGGGGAAATGTTAACATAGTAAATTTTAGAAACCTCTCTGTTAAAATCTAGGGCTCATAATTGATCATGATGATCGACTCCCCCAACTCCGCAACCCCAAATGGGAACACTAAAATATAAAAACCAGCATATTTCCTGTTCTGTCCACAGACCCCTTATCTGTTGTTTCCAGCTGCCTGTGAAACATTTCCAGTTAGATGTTCCTATCAAACATGTTTGACAGTTGACCCTCTTCTCTGTCAGGCTGGATCCCCTTTATTTCAGGGTTCCTTCCTCTTCCAAGCTAGTGGTCTAGAGGAGTTTAGAGTTCTTTTCTCATTCTTCCCTTAATTCTATTTTGACATGGAGTTTTGACATTTAAAAAGAGTTTTTACTTTAAATTGTGGTATAGCACATGGTAGTGGTATTGAGTATATTCATCTTGTTGTACAACCACTCCCTGTCATCTCCTCTCCAGAACTCTTTTGTCCTTCAGAACTTATACGTTGTACCTGTTAAACAAGAACTCCTCATTCCCCACCTTCCCTGGCTCCTGGTGACTACCATTCTACTTTCTATATTCATGAATTTGAGTACTCTAGGTTCGTCACACAAACAGAATCATATACTGTGTCGTTTTGTGACTGGCTTATGTCGTTCAGCGTAACATCCTTGAGTTATTCCAAGTTGTAGCATGTGTCAGAATTTTGGCATTCTTTATGTTACGTTATTCTATGACTCAGTCTTTTTCTTTTTTCTTTATCCCCTCTTTTGACAGTCAAGATTCTAAGCCTTTATCGCTGTACCTGAGTTACTGAAGTAATGTTTTATTAAGTCTCTGAAGATTCTCTCTCTGCTTACAGTCATGATCTATAATGCATGAGTCATATTTTAAAACATGGATTTCATCTAGTTATAGACCACAGGATGACTGTGAATGGAGCTCCGTGGGTGGTTGGTGCAACATGGGGGCCCTGAATAGCCGCGTCTTGCTAAAAACAATACACTTTCCCACCCAATAGTCTCTGTCTGCCTAATTTTTGAGGCCTTCATAATCTAGTTAGATTTTCTTTTAATTTTCTCTTACCTTGTGCTTTTATTTGTATACCCCCATTGTTAGTCAATGCTTTCATTTCAATCAGAAGGTCATTCAACTTTCTCTACAAAATCTGTTGTTTATACTTGTTTCTTCCTCTTTTTTGCCTTTAATTTCTCTCAGATGAAAATTTCAACTTGCATCTCATGATCTGTCTGAATACCACGTATAGGGTGTAGCCCGCCTTCTTCATGAAAATTTCACAGCTGCGAAAGCACTACATACACAGTTCACTTAGTTATAGCCTTACTCTTAAGCCTTGTAACTGTTGATTATGTACTACTGATTAGTAGTTTCCTAACTAGGTTACGGTTTCTTGAAAACTTAGGCTCATGTTTTTATAGCTTCATATTAGCAAGCGTTGGTTGAATATGTATTCAGCGGGCAATAAATACTTGTGTTAGTGACATGTTTATGTTAATAGTACAATAAAAGAATATGGGCATGCTTTAAAAGCTTTTGTGACATGACTATCATTTTTCTATTTCACGGTTATTTCTAACCACCCACCCTTAATTTACTTGCAAGTGCTTTTAAGTTTGAAAATATTTAAGAAAATTATTGGTGGTTTTTTTCCTTCTGTGAATCATGTGGGCATCTTACTTGATTTAATCTATATTTAACCTAGCATCATTCCAAAATGAGAAGTATTTGACATATCTGTAGGTAACTATCATTAGATATACATCCATGAAAGAGGAAAAAACACCTCCATTTGAATCCATAATGTTGGCAATAGGACAAACATAGATTGCTAATACAGAACTTGAAATGTTAGCCTTCCTGCACCTGTGGAATGTGGGTGTTGTGTAAATAATATACACTGTTGGTGGGAATGTAAACTGGTACAGCTCCTCTGGAAAACAGTGTGGAGGTTCCTAAGGAAACTAACAATAGAACTCCCCTATGACCCAGCAATAGCACTGCTAGGAATTTACCCAAGGGATACAGAAATGCTGAGGCATAGGAGCACATGTACCCCAATGTTCATAGCAGCACTCTCCACAATAGCCAAAACATGGAAAGAGCCTAAGTATTCATCAACAGACCAATGGATCAAGAAGATGTGGTTTATCTATACCATGGAATACTACATGGCAATGAGAAACAATGAAATCTGGCCATGTGTAGCAACATGGATGGACCTTGAGAGTGTTATGCTGAGTGAAATAAGTCAGGCAGGGAAGGACAAATATATGTTTGCATGTATAGGAGGATTAGGAGGAACTTAACGGAGGACAATGAGGGAGAAGATGGGGGAAAATAGTGGGGGAAAGGGAGAGAGGCAAACCATGAGAGACTCTTGAATGCTGACAAAAACTGAGGACTGATGGATGTGGGGGGGGGAGGGGCTCGGAGAGGGGCACTTGTGGGGATGAGCACTGGGTGTTATATGGAAACCAACTTGACAATAAACTATTTGTAAAAAAGAAAAAAATATTATTTAGTCCTTTTGCTTTTTGTTCCTTTTGAATTGCTCTGTTTTCCTTAATTCTCCTAGCCCTATCCTGAAACTTAAGCTTAAGGTCATTGCTGAGTGTGGAGGATGTTTCTTACATATCTTTTTCCTTCAACTCAGGTGGGTTCACCTACCAGTTTGGCCCTGCTTTCCCTTCTTTCTGGTAACCCTGAAAAACACCATACTAACTATAAAAATAAAATGTTGTAGGGGTGCCTGGGTGGTTCAGTCGGTTAAGTGTCTGACTTCGGCTCAGGTCATGATCTCATGGTTTGTGGGTTCGAGCCCCACATCGGGCTCTGTGCTGACAGCTAGCTCAGAGCCTGGAGCCTGTTTCAGATTCTGTGTCTCCTTCTCTCTCTGACCCTCCCCTGATCACGCTGCCTGTCTCTCTCTCTCTCTCTCTCTCTCTCGCTGAAATAAAACATTTAAAAAATTTTTTTTAAATGTTGTAGTTAGAGTGACAGGGAGTACGTGTTTAAAGTTGTAGATATATTAGGTTATATCACCTATGTGGAAAAGGCAGATATTATACAATTTACTTCAATAGTAAACCGTTGAAACACCATTAGCATCCTCTCCTAGGAATAAAATGATGAACAAGGTAACACCATTCTGCCCTTGTGGATTATATTGTAGTAGGACTATATTAAGTAATTATAAATATATGAGTATAATTGAAGGGATGTGGAATATTAATTCCTGTGCGGAATTGTATTTTGTCTGTGGGGTTGGTGGAAGCCTTTGATAAAGCGTTCTTTAAGTTATATACATTATTTATATATATTGTGTGTGCCAACCAGATCTCTGAGGAAGGGCTCAGGAAATAACTGGAGTATGGGCTGTTGATGAGACCTGAAACCTGGGATAGAGGAACACATGTTGGAATCCTCTCTCTACAGATGGCTAAGGCCATGGGAGTAGACACAATTCCTTGCAAGTCTGTAGCAAAAAAGCACCCTTGAGAACCCCAATATCTAGCAAGAGATTAGAGGTGTGTTTAGGGCTGAAAACTCCAGATATAAAATCATGGAAATGAAAATATCTTGCACATCATCTAATCTGGTTTAGTCAGAATAAAGATGAGTCAGATGAGGTCCTGTTAGACTCAGTAATTTTCTATAAGACATGGCATAGAAAGTCTCTAGTGTTTACCTTTATACTGTAGGTTTTTTTTAAAAAAATCTAATTCAGCCTTTTAGTGGTATTTTATCTGCATTGAATTATAAATTGCGAGGGTGCAAGAATTTTTTCCTCTGTTTATCTTTAGTGCCCTTTTGTGGTAGCAAAACTTAAGGCATCTCTCATGTAATCAAATTTAAGTATCTGCATTGTCCCTGCTTATAAAACAATTATCAAATAAGATAATTCTTGGACATTGCCTCTAGGTGATCTTCTTGGTCGCTCAACTGAGTACTTCTGTGTGCTTAGAATATCATGCACTTTCTTTTACAGCCTTTATTGGTTTCTCTGGCTAGACTCTGGGCTACCTGTGGGCAGTTTCTGTTTTCTGTCTAATTATTGATTGAATCCAAAGAAGCATAGTGCCTGGCAAAAATAGGGATGATATTTGCTAAATGAATGAAACATGCAGATTTCTGAGACTATTAATTCTGTAAAGATAGAAACTTACTTATCTTTTTTCTCCTGTACAAAAACAAATATTTACACATAATAGAAACACAATTATGTTGACTTAATTGTCCTTTCTAGTTGCTGTCTTTTCGTATGGTTTGAACTGAGGGCAGTAATTGATAATGTTAAGAGTAAAAAGTGGATTTTTAAAAAAATTGAGTCTCACAAGAAATATGAGCCATTATTAGTTACAAAAGTACGTCAAACACAATAAAATTCATAATTGTAAAATACTCATTACCTTTTGATCTAACGATTCAATTTGTATTGGATTGCTGATAAGGTTCATAGCATATATATTTTTAACCCTCCAAAATATCTTTTATTTAAAGACCTTCTTTTAAGGGGTGCCTGGGTGGCTCAATCGGTTAAGTGTCCAACTTCGGCTCAGGTCATGATCTCACAGTTCATGGCTTTGAGCACCGCATTGGGCTCTGTGCTGACAGCTCAGAGCCTGGAGACTGCTTCAGATTCTGTGTCTCCCTTTCTCACTGACCCTCCCCTGTTCATGTTCATGCACTTTCTCGCTCTCTCAGAAATAAATAAAACATTAAAAAAAATAGACCTTCTTTTAAAACCACAGAATGTAGAGATAGTTAGGTTCTATTTATTGCTAATTTCTCTCTTGCTATTTTTTTCCTTTTTGTATCGTGCCCACAGCAGCTGTTTCCCGAACCCTTCCCCAGCCCACAGGCTTTCCCACGGTCCTTTTTGGGCTGTCACTTGGCATTGATCCTTAATGTGACAGATTAAACGTGTGTCTGAATTGTGGTTATGACCACACTACAAACCATCAGGTTTCCCATAAGGGTGACTATGCTCATTTTTACTCCAAAACCAGGTGATCATTTTTATCAAAAGTATTTAGTTCACTCCGAATAAGTCTTCAGGCTCCTCATTTAGTTGCTCATTCCTTGGTGGCACGCTGATACTTTTTTGCTCTTAGGTTTTGTAATTTAGTGTGAGCCAAGCTCATGGGATATTAGTGCTGGGAACACAAAGAAGCAGCAAGGGCTTCAGTGTTAGACAGATGGGGGGGGGGGGGGTTATTCAAAGGTGGACACATGTTAGCTTGTAACCTTGCATATGTGATACTTAATTTCTATGGGTTTTAACCTCCTCATGTACAAAATTATGTACTCAGTACCAGCTTTTTGCAGCACTGATCCAAATGGTATTATTTTGGCAGATTGGAAGCTAAGGCATGATGGGGCCCTATCACTGTTTCATTCAAAGGTATGAAATCATGGCTGCTAATTCTAAGGTTTGCATCCATGACACTATCGTCTCATAGTGCAATTTGAACTTTAGTTGCAGAGACATTTCCCAAGTTGGTGTGTGGATGTATGTGAAATCGTGGTGGACAATAAGGAATAAATGACTTAAAACAGATTACAGTTCTCACTTGTGAACATTAGCACCCTTGCATTAAAGGATCTGGTAACCAGTGGTCTAAATTATATTAAAAACAAAACAAAACTAGCTTTAAGCTTATTTATCTGTACAGACTAATTGATAACTAAATTAGTTGTACTCTTAGGAACTATCTTTATTGTCCTTGTTCCCAAGAGCTATTTAATATATTTTAGGCGTTAAAAGAAGAATAAGTAATGGGTAAATAAATAAACAGTAAGTGATTTAAAGACACTCATTAAATTCATAAATTTCAGACATAAATGCTAACAACCTACCTTTGTGTGTGTGTGATTGCATATATGCATATGCGTGTGTGACTAAACGGTTACAATTTAAAATAAAGCCAAAATTAAACATTCAGAAGAACATTTATTAAGCAGCCACTGTGTACCAGGAATAGTAGGAATATTTTCATCCAAATTTAGGAGTCCTTTTACACAAACTATATAAAACAACTTAATTTTTTATTGGTGTGTATTTCAGTTGCATCTTTATTAGTCTTTCTATGAATGTCTTCGTTACTTCCTCAAGCCCTCAAGAAATTATGAATTAGAAGAGACCTCTGATTTTTAGACTTAAATTTTCAGACAAGATCATGTGAAAAATCTTCTTTTTTCAGGTCCTCATACATATATGGTTATGAATACACAAGTATGGGCTATTCTTAGTCCCTGTTAATCTAGAAAGAGCCCTCCTTTAGGAATACTTTTTATAGCTGTAAAATAGTTTAAATTCTCATCTATACTCTTTATATTCAAAGTATATAAAGTAATCTATTGTGATTTTTTTCCCTTATATATGTACCTTATTAAGGGAGTATGGTTATTTTTATTAAAATTTTTTTAAGTTTATTGATTTTTTTTTTTTTTTTTTTGAGATAGAATCCCAAGCAGGCTCTGGTCTGTCAGTGCTGTCAGCACAGAGCCCTATGCAGGGCTTGAACTCACAAACTCTGAGATCATGACCTGAGCCAAAATCAAGAGTTAAATGCTTAATCGACTCAGTTACCCAAGTGCCCCTGGTTATTTTTATTAAAACAAATACAAATTTTATAAATGGTAGTGGAAACCTTAACCATAGTATGCTTAATATGTATACAAGATAAGAAACTTGGTTTCTGCAACTAGAAATCATGCTAGAATATGGACATTGATACTTAAGGCATAAATACATTTCTTTTAAAAAAGTTTATTTATTTTGAGGGGACGGGGGAGAGAGAATCCCAAGCAGACTCTGCATGCAAAGCTATATGTGGTGCTCAAGCTCATGAACTGTGAGATCTTGACCTGAGCAGAAATCAAGATGCTTAACTGACTGAGCTTCCCAGGTGCCCCTAGGTGTAAATATATTTAATTTAACCTTTCCTCTGTACTTGATTTGTTGTTAGCTAAAAGTGTTATTTATGTAGCAGTCCTTAGCTTTTGGAACCAGTTTACTTTTTCAAAAAATAAATTGGCAATACACAAAATTACTCTTCTATACAAAGGACATTTTAAGTCTGATGTTAGAATGATACAATTTATTTTTTGTTTTACCTTAAATTAAAAAAAAATTTAATGTTTGTTTATTTTTGAGAGAGACAGAGACAGAGCATGAGCAGGGGAGGGGCAGAGAGAGAGGGAGACACAGAATCTGAAGCAGGCTCCAGGCCCTGAAGTGGGCCTCAAACTCACGAACCGTGAGATTATGACCTGAGCCAAAGTCAGACGCTTAACTGACTGAGCCACTCAGGTGCTCCAGGAAACTTTTTCATACACCACAAATTATATCTTCAGATACTAACATATTTAAGAATATTGCCAAAATTATGGTATAATTAGGCTTGAAAAGTAAAACTTGCCCTTATTTTTAATGTCCTGTGGTAGCAATTCATAAATGAAGATTCTTCTATGAGTGCTAAGAATATGGACTTTTGGGGGTGCCTGGGTGGCTCAGTCGTTTAAGTGTCCGACTTCGGCTCAGGTCATGATCTCACGGTTCGTGGGTTTGAGCCCCGTGTCGGGCTCTGTGCTGACAGTTAGCTCAGAGCCTGGAGCCTGCTTCAGATTTTGTGTCTCCCTCTCTCTCTGACCCTCCCCTGCTCATGCTGTCTCTCTCTCTCTCAGAAATAAAAAAAATAAATAAATAAATAAATAAATAAATAAATAAAGAATATGGACTTTTGTTTTGCAAAGGTTCTTTAAACTTGAAGAGACATCCAGAAGGTTCTGAGTTCATCCACCCAGTTTCAGCCAGAATGGCTTTCAAATTGTCACATGGATCACTTAGGCAATTAAAACATTGTAATTGTCCTACTAAAGATCTAGAAGTATGCATTTACCTCACAAGTATTATAAAGAGGAATAACAGGATTTATGAAACAATTTAATAGGAAAGATGTAGGATAATAAAACCCACATTTGTAGAATGCTTGTTATATATTCTAGGCAAATTATATCACTCATATTTTTCTTATAAAGATTCAGTGAATAAATAGAAAATATGCATACATGCTTTGCATGTAACTGTTATTATTTATAATGTCAATTATTAATTTAAAAAGATAATAGGTGGGAGAGCCTTGATTTGAAATCTATTTGAATTTTAATTCCTGCCTGACATATATGTCCATTCTCCTTTTCATTGAGCTTTCCTAGTTCTCATATGTAAAGAATCAGGATGGTCCATATAGGTCCCCAGGGTCTCCCTGTAAGTGATCCTTCAAAACAGGCCTCTTTTTGTGGCTTTGATTTTTATTTAATTTGAAAGTTCTAAATTTCACTTCCAATATAGTTCATATACAGTGTTATTTATTAGTTTCAGATGCACAATATAGTGATTCAACAATTCTCTACATTACTCAGTGCTCATCATGATAAGTGCATCCTTCATCCCCATCACCTGTTCCATCCTTCGCCTCCTTCCTTTTCTCTGGTAACCACCAGTTGGTTCTCTATAGTTAACAGTTTCTTGGTTTGTCATTTTTTTCCTTTGGTTCTTATGTTTTGTATCTTAAATTCCATATATTAGTGAATTCACATGTCTTTCTCTGACTTATTTTGCTTAGAATTATACTTTCTAGCTCCGTCCGTGTTGTTGCAAATGATAAGATTTCATTCCTTTTTTATGGTTGAAGAATAATCTCCGTGTGTGTGTGTGTGCGCGCGTGTGCGCGCGCGCTCACACACACGCGCACAAGCACATACCACCTCTTTAACATCGTTCAGTGGACACAGGCTGATTCCAGGCTTGGTTATACGAGTTTTTAAGAGCACTGTAGAGATGGCAGGATAAACCCTACTTTTCATGTTGTATGGAACAGAATCTCTGAAGGATTGACTGCACAGTGCCAAGTATAGTCCCTATGCTGAATATGCATCAGGTCTATCACTAGAAATATAAACTCCTGGATACATAGGGTTAAGGTTTGGTCATTCCACTTTGCTGTCAGATTCCAGATAAGTTATCAGACAATAAAATGATGCATGTCTTGCCCTTTATTCATTATGTCCTAAATCTGACAAATGTTTAGACTGTACTTCAGTAGGAATAGGGAAGGGCAGGTATGAGTGATAGACCTCAATATTGTGCCACATAGTAGAACTAGGGCAAAAAAAAAAAAAGTTTTTTCTTATCATGAGAGGTGTGTGAGTGGAAATACAGTTTGGTGGAGATGAAATAGAGGATGTTGAAATTGTAAAGTCGTAATTGTCATGATACATGAAATAGCATACTTACATTAGATAAATTTGTATGTATTGCTAGTACAGAAATCATCAAAGTAATGAATTACCCATCTTAAAATACCTTGGCATTGTTTTTTAGGCACATATGTTTGTATCTTTTTCTAGTTTTTTTTTTTCTTTCAGAAGCTGGCTTTTCTGCTATTTATTTTGCTTTTGTGTAAATATAATTTTAATGTTTTGCTGTTCAGGAAACAAACTAATAGTAGATCTAATTTTGATTGTCAATTAATGTTTTTATACATGTCTTTATCAGACTTAATTCTGTGTTCACACCAGGTAACCACTCAAGACTGTGAGAATATTCTATTGGCTATGAGGTTTTTGCTTCAATTGCAGCTGAGTTAATCTGTAGAATTTAGCAATTATACTGCCATCTATCTTAAGGGTTTATAACACTAGTATAGAATAAGCAAATAGCATAAAACACTTGTACCTGTGTGCGCTTCTGAGTTTTATTGGTAATAAAAAAAAAAAAAGACATGCTGACTTTTGTGCTTGGGAACAGAATCTGATTCTAACCTTTGCTATTAACAGGAAGTGGGAGAGGTGAAATGAGGCCTGGTTTTGTGGCTGGGCCGGAGCACTGTGTGTTCCTAAGAGTGGCATTCAGGTTTCATGTCTGTCTAGCTTCTTTCTCCTTGGAATAGCTAGCCTTTGAAGTCCTAAAAACATAGATTGGTAATGAGCAACATAAAGTCAGGAGTGGGCAAATATTTGGAAGATCCAAGCTCTGAGAATAGCCAGTCTAGAATAATTTGACTTGGACTGTGTTACAACTGCAGTTTCCTTTCCCACCTGAATTATGAAGTTTTTCTAATAGAATGATACAAATTTCCCAAATAACAATAATTGAAAAGGCTCAACTTCATTTGTATTTTCAGATAGAGCAATTGCTGTATTTATTTTTAAATTTTAAGATAGCACTAACTTGCTGTCTAGTGTATTAGAATGAAAATCCAGCACCTTAAGTGCCTATTTTTGCAGTTAGAAGTGGAATCAGTAAAAGGAATTTTAAGATAAATTTTTGGTTATGTACTACATACCTTTGAGTGAAAGTTATTTAAACTTCTATTATAATATATACAGTGTCCTGTTTTAGAAAGTAGTCTCAGGAAAGTGCTCACATAATTTATCACTTATTTCCACCAAGGTCCTGTTCTAAAAATATTTATATTTTTATTTCCTTAAATTTTAAAATAATTTTTAAAGTTTATTTAAACTTTTATTTATTTATTTATTTATTGAGAGAGACAGAGCGCTAGCTGGGGAGAGGCAGAGAGAAAGACAGAAACCCAAGCAAGCTCTGCAGAGTCAGCACAGAGCCCGGTGCCGGGCTGGAACTCACAAACTGTGAGGTCATGACTTGAGCTGAAATCAAAAGAGTTGGACGCTTAAACAACTGAGCCACCCTAGTGCCCCTAAAAATATACTTTTTTTTTTTTTTTTTAAGAAGAAGGACATGACCGTAGTTCCATCTAAGCTTGGGTGAATACTGGAGAGTATCCCATTTACCAATGCTCTACTGTCTCTTCCTCTAAGGAAATAAAATAGGCAAATTTTGCTAAATGCTTTCAAAGGGTAGATATATATGTGTATTTTTATATTTTTAGGAATATATTAATTTTTAAAGGCAATCTGAGTTACTAGCATATTTATCTCTTGCCTTGGTAACTGTTCTTAAAACCGTGAAAATTATGTAGTTCCAATTACTATAGACTTGAAATCTGATTTGATATTCTGTTGTTTACCTTTTAAAAACTTACCTTTATAGTTGTGACTGTCAAAATATAACACATGCATCATTTTTGGCAAAGGTAATTTTATAATAACCCATACTTTTAATCTGTTATAATAATTATGTAACAGTAATAGTTTAAAATTTCAGTTGCCTGATAATTAGACTTGGAATGCTAGAAATCACTAAAATGCATAGTCTGGGTTGATTTTGCTTATGTTTAGTTTTATATGTAGCATATTATAATGCAATCTCTATACTCAGGTCTCTGAAAAAAAATGTGGCCTCTCATTTATGAAATGTATTTACACATATTTATCATATTTGTACATACTTATAAAATATACGGATGAAATCTACATACTTTTTTATACTATCATGCTTTTAATTTTTAGAACTTTGAAATATGATTTAATAAATGGTCCCTTCTCATTATTTTTCAGCTTTCATAACCTCTCACCTAATTCTATTTTAAATTGAGATATAATTGACTTACTCTGTTAGTTTCAAGTATACAGCATGATGTTTCAGTATTTGTATGCATTGTGGAACCTAAAAAAAAAAAAATCAGCTAGTTCTTGATGTTAGTTTTTCTATAAGAAGTTTACTTTATCTTGTTCCAAAAGTTTGCTTTAGTGAACTTTATTTTTGAAGTACAAAATATATACAGAAAAGTGCACATATCATAAATATACAGTTTGACAAAGTTTTACAAAGTAAACGTATATATGTAATCATCATCCAGACCAAGAGAAAGAACATAACCAGCTCCTTAGAAGTCCCTTCCAGTCTCTACCTCCTCACAGTGGGAACTATGATCATGCTCCTAACACTGTAAGTTAGTTGTGACTGTTGTTGACTTTATATACATAAAATCATAGACACATACTCTTTTTTGACTGCCTTTTTTTGCTTCAAAAATATGTTTAGAATATTCATCTATGTTGCTGTGTATAACTGCAGATTATTCCCATTGTTAATTCACAGTCTACTGTGCAAATATGCCATTCCTTTTTTATCCATTCTACAGTTGTTGGGCATTTTCATTGTTCCTGGTTCTTGGCTTTTCTGAATAATGCTGCTGTGAATACGCCAATCCATGTCTGTTGGTGAATATACATGTTTATTTATGTGGAGCGTGTATCTGGAAGGAGAACTGCTGAGTTAGAGAATGTGCATATATGCTTAGCTTTGCTACATACTGCCAATTTTTTGAAGTCATTTTACCAATGTACACTACTGCTAGCAACAAATGAGTTTTGTTTGCTCCATGCCCTCACTGGCTTTTGTTTTTTCTTTTTGACTCTTCTGGTAGATATGTGGTGATATTCCAATATGATTTAAATTTGCGTTTCTATAACTAATCAAGCTGAGCTGCTATACATACATTTTAAAATAGAGCTCCCTATATATTTGTATCATCCTAGGTAAGAAAACTACAAAAAATAATGACAATTAGATGTTTCATCTCTGTTAGGAGCTAAGTTTTTACCCCCAAATATCCCTCCTGTCCATGGACACAATGTACACACTTACACATATGCACTCATAAGCCCGTATCTGCCTTGGTTGACTTCTTTCTTGAGACTTTAATCCCGAAATGTTCCCTAGCACACATTCAGCTAACATTAAAGTGTTCTTTTTAAGAGCACACTTTTCCTAATTCCTTGAACATGTTTTCCTGTGGCAGAGGAAACAACCTCATGCACCTGGACAAACAAAGGTGTTCCTTCAAAAACAGACTTTCAGAATCATTAATTCTGGTTTAGAAGTAATTATAAAGGTTAAGTGGGACTCTCAGGTGTAAGGCTTTCGCACCGGTGAGTGGCCCATCTGTGGTTTGCCTCTCCCTTGTTTGTATCTTCCCCATACCATCTACATTAGTGTGTGTCTCCTCTTCAAAGTTTGGTTCCCTTTATAGCAAGGGAGCCATAGGCAGCCCTCCAGCCCCTTCTTACCTCCTGGTGGGAGGCAGGGCCCACTCAGTGAGATATACACCTGGGCTCAAAGACATCCTGAGGTAAGGCTAATGACTGGTAAAAGTGGGGGAGAAAGTGGCTTTGTTAATTCATTTGAGTCCTAAAGATGTGGAAAGAACAGAGTACAAATAGCAATAACCAGGTGGGAAATCAGTAGTGGCTTCACTGCTGATTCGAGTGGCCTCTCTCTGTTTTAGTGTGATGTTGAAGAGGTAGCAGTGTCTTTCAGTGAGGTTGAAGAGGGGAAAGTTGGTGAGAGATGACGCAGAATCATGAGCAAAAAGCATTGGATTTTTGCCCATTCCTTAAAACGTAATCATAAAGTAAAATTAAGAGAAAGTATGTATTACCGAAGTAAAATTTTCAAAAGATAAATTATTTTTTGCTAGAAATTTTTAGTACTTTTAAATAATCATGCCCATCCCTCTTCCCCCCCCCCATTTCCATCAGTCCTCAGTTTTTGTCAGCATTTACGAGTCTCTCATGGTTTGCCTCTCTCCCTTTCCCCCACCATTTCCCCCTTTCTTCTCCCCCTTGTTCCTCTGTCCAGTTTCTCCTAATCCTCCTATACGTGCACACATATGATATTTGTCTTTCTCTGCCTGACTTATTTCGCTCAGCATAACACCCTCAAGGTCCATCCATGTTGCTACACATGGCCGGATTTCATTATTTTTCATTGCCATGTAGTATTCCATGGTATAGATAAACCACAGCTTCTTGCTTGCTGTATTATAGAATGGCTGTAAAATAGGGTGGTCAATTTTTTGTTGGGAAGGGAAAGTGTGGAGATGAGAAAGAAAAAGGTAGCGATTAATGGGGACATGAGCTGGAACATGACATCTTTTCTCTCTCATGTCTGAGTGGGGTGGAGGACTGTATCTCAGTAAGCCTCTTTTTCTGTCCCTTTTTCTCTCTTGTTTGCCTTTTAGTGCTTCTCTTGAATATTTAAAAAAAATTTTTTTAATGTTTTATTTATTTTTAGGAGAGAGAGAGAGACAGCGTGAGCAGGGGAGGGTCAGAGAGAGAGGGAGTCACAGGCTGAAACAGGCTCCAGGCTCTGAGCTGGCAGTCAGCACAGAGCCCGACGCGGGGCTCAAACCCACGAACCGCGAGATCATGACCTAAGCGAAAGTCGGACGCTTAACCGACTAAGCCACCCAGGCGCCCCTTCTCTTGAATATTTCAGTACATTTTTATTTCAGTAGGAAAATAATTCAATGAATATGACTCGATGAAGAAAAGCATATATTAATTGACTTTCTAAGCAAAGAATTAGGACATATGCTTATGAGTTCATTAAAGATCCTATCATTGAAAATCATTAACATAAATTCACCCATGAATCAACAATGAAGTGTTTCTATCCACGCAAAACAGAAATTGTTTGCGAGGTAATATGGGATCCTGTTTACAGCTACCTTATGGATGATTTATGTTAAAACTGCTCTGCATTCATGTCAAAATATTTATTGGAAAATCATAGGAAAAAATAAACAAGTTCCATCATTCAGACTGTAGAGTAGATCACAGCTAATGACAAAGTTTGATAAATATTAATAATGATTATAATTAAAAAATAAAGAAACGGGTGCCTAGGTAGCTCAGTTGGTTAAACATCTGACTTCAGCTCAGGTCATGATCTCACATTCATGGATTCTAGCCCCACGTTGGGCTCTGTGCTGACAGCTCAGAGCCTGGAGCCTGTTTAGGATTCTGTCTCTTTTCTCTGTGCCCTCCCCCACTCATGCTGTCTCTCTCACCCTCAAAAATAAATTAACATTAAAAAAATTTTTTTTGAATAAAGAAGCACAATATCAACAGTAAAACAGCCATCTCAAGATAGCGGAGTACTACGTAATGACAGTTCCATCCATTGTGGCCTGCACGCTCTGCTCCGTCTGCTTGTATGGCACAGCCACACACCTCAAAGCCAAATGCAGGCTTTGTTTGCTCAGGAAATTCTAGTGATGCTCTGCTGCTAGTTTTACTGGTATATAGCTCTTAGTTTTAGGTAAAAAATGGTACTCTGTGAAATCTCTGTGTCATTCATTTTAAACAGCTAACAAAAGAATATGTTTTAGATAATCTTACATTAGCAGTAACAAATATGAGTTACTAAAAATATTAATTTTGAGTACTTAAAAACCAGGTCAGTTCCTGGGTTGGTTTGGTGACCAATAGTGGGTAGTGGCAATCCATTTTGAGAGTCTTTTTTATTCTTAACCCCTAAACATATTGGTGGTATATATAAAGCTGGTGGAGTTCTTTCCATTAGAAGATGGGTGTTAATGAGGTTGAGTGATTTTTTTCCATCATACAGTATTTCTGATCGTCCTGTCCACTTATGCAATTCTCACTGTGCTTTTCTTCTATATTTAAGAGAACATTTCACTTTTTAAAACAAAATCTCATTTCAGTTTACTTAAAAGTTTATTTTTTGCCCTAAGGAACTATATAATTTATGAGTTTACATATATGCATATTTGTATGAAGAAATACGTTTATAATACTGATATTTAGATAGGGCTAGCACCTAGGTTGGGCCAGACATTATTCTAAGCACTTAACAGATACCAATTTATACAATCCCTTCAATAGCCCTAAAAGTGACCTTTGTATTTTGGATTCAATATAAAGTTATGCTCAGAATGTCTATGACCTATTTCTCTGTTGCTTATTATGGTTCTGTTTATTTATTTGTTATCTATTTGGTGGAACTAAGACCAGCATAGAAATATAATGAGGATGTTGTATTTTGTTTGTTTTCCAAGTGTCTGGCACAGTGCTTGTTTTTCTAAGTATGTAAATCCTTGAATTGTGAATAACTTGTTCTGAGAGGCTTCTGCAAGATGAGCAACCATTTCTAATAAATTTTAACTTGATAAACAAGTGATGTCTTGCAATCCGAATAGTATGTGATGCCAATTGTCACGTAATCACAACTGAGCCAATGGTTCTTGAAATTCGCTTTGATACATGAGAACTTTGAATTACCAGCATGTTTCCAGAACGGATTATGCTCACAAACCAAGGTTTTACTGCATTTGGTTAGGATCAAGAGGCAGTATAACATAATGATTATGAGCCCCAATTTGGCCCTAGACTACCTGATTTTGAATCCTGGCTCTGCTTCTTACTGGCTGTGTGATTGAAGGAGGCTACTTAAATTGTCTGCACTATAGTTTCTTCATTTGTTAGATGTGTATAATAATAGTACCTTCTACATAATTGTTATCTAGGTAAAATGAGTTAATCATAAAAGCATTCAGAACAGTGACCAACACATACTAAGTACAGGTAATGGTTTACATAATGTGTATTTGAATTTTCAAAAGTTCCCCAAAGGAAAATTACTTAGGTCTGTTGAAATTTTAAGAAATAAGAACAGCAACCAGAAGAGATTTTGTAACAAAATGTGGTAGGTTATCTCAGATTTTAATCTCTGTTATAGGCAGCTACACATGTGACTTCTCTGTTACTGGAGTAAGTGGTTGCTGGCTCCAAGTGTGAACTGAATATGAAAAGTTTCAATTTGTGGAAAACATCTGGAGGTTTTACTTGACTACAAACTTAGCATGAGCCAGCTGTAGGATGCAGCTGCTTTAAGGGAGGGGGGAAAGAAAAAGAAAACCCTTAAGACTTCCCTAGGCTGTATAAATAGAAATAGAGTGTCCACATCATGGGAAGTAAGATCTTTGACGTACTTAATACTAGCTGGAATACTGTGTTCTGTCCAATACACCGTAATTTTAGGTAAGACGTTGACAAATTGGAGTGCCAGGGATCTGGAAATCATGTAGAAAACAGAGGAAGTATGGATATGTAGCCTAGAGAAGACCTAAGAGAAGTAAAACATTTATCTCCAATTAAGGATAAGGTTGCCATTTAAACAATGGACACACTTTTGTCCTGCTGTACAACGCAAAAGTAGAATCAATACAATGAAAGTAACGTGCACATTTTAACTAATAATAAGGGGGAAATTTTACAACCATTCATCCAATAATGGGAATAGTTTACTGTTTTCTGTTTTTAATAATGGGTACTGATACTGAGTCTTGCAGGAATGCTATAAGAATTCCTATATATGGTCAAAGATTAGATTTGATTACTTATATGTACCAAAATCAAATTGAAGTGTTCTTATCTTCATTGGGATTGGCTAGTGAAGCTCTCTGGAAAATTCATTAAGATTTTTAAGGCTGTTATATGATTGCATGGATAGTTAAGGTTAGACTTGCTGGCACTATTGGCTATATTTGCCATAAGAAAAGAGTAAAGTATGTAATCGGTTTACTTTTATGCAGGTTGGTTTTGAAACTAACTAAGGCTGCATTGAGGAACACTGATGATATAATGTTTTCTTAGATTTCAAAAATTCTTCTGACTTAGGTTAAGTACGTTATTAAGAATTTGCTGTATGTGGGGCGCCTGGGTGGCTCAGTCAGTTAAGTGTCCGGCTTCATCTCAGGTCATGATCTCATGGTTCGTGGATTTGAGCCCCATGTAAGGCTCTGTGCTGACACCTAGCTCAGAGCCTGGAGCCTGCTTCAGATTCTGTGTCTCCCTCTCTCTCTGACCCTCCCCTGCTCACACTGTCTCTATCTCTCTCAAAAATAAATAAAACATTAAAAAATTAAAAAAAAAAAGAATTTGCTATATGTATGTCAAGAAAAATAGCTTGATAAAGGACTAATTGAATACTGTATCATGTTGGGATCTGACCAGAGATCCTGTCCCTGATCTCTAGTTGAATAGAAAGTTTAAGTGGAAATGTTGTGTACTTTGGAGTTTTATATGTGAAGTGTTTGAGGTTCATACTAGTACATTAAGGGTTCTGTTTAAGGATGAAGATGAAAGTACATTACTGTAAAATAGGAGATATCTATGGTATAGCCTTGGGAACTGACTTTATGCCTAATAAGCACATTTCTCTTTTGATATTTCATTTTTGTGTCTTCAAATACATGCTAGGTATGTGCTAGATCTTAGCATTCCTTTAAAACTCATCTTGTCAAAATATTTGCCTTTATTGTATTAATAGTGCCCAGTTGCAGTGATTTATTATTTCTTTGAAAAAGCAATAAAATAGACTTAGTAATTTTATAGTTTTCTCATAGAAGACAGATATTTTAACATTTATTTTTTGAGAGACAGAGACAGAGTATGAGCAGGGTAGGGCCAGAGAGAGAGGGAGACACAGAATCTAAAGCAGGCTCCAGACTCTGAGCTTCCAGCACAGAGCCTGATGCAGGACTTGAACTCACAAACCATGAGATCATCACATGAGCCTAAATCAGACGCTTAACTGAGCTGTCCAGGTGCCCCAGAAGACAGATGTTTTAAAACTTCAATAAATTTAACCTTACAGTGTATACATTTGTACATATGATGGTATAAAAAGTAAAGACGGTCTGAATAAAGAATTAAAAGGTACATTCAAATTTTTTTGCAGTATTAAATAATAGGAGTTTGCTATAATCTAGAATACACTGTCCTTCTCCTGGACTATCCAAATTAATAAAAATTGTTTTACTCTTTTTTGAAATAGAAATGGGTACAGCTGAGGAATTGTTTCTACATCCTTTAGGACTTCTTTGCTCAAGCCTGCATTACTGGGACTTGGTGAGGGACTATGTAGTCCCTGTCCTCCATGTAGAATTTTTCTTCCTGTTGTAATCCTGTTGTGAAGAAACATTACAAATCAAACCACCTTCTTTGCAGGTTTATTTCAATTTTTGATAAGTTTTTAAAATATAGATAAGAACGTGAAAGGTAGGTATAATTGTACTGTCTGTCAATTGTAATCTATAAATTTTGAATTTTTTTTTATTCCACATTGTGAAACACAGGACTGGGTATGTGCAAAAGTAGGGAGATGATTGTGCATCCAAGTATTCACGTTGCAAGTTGTTTCCTTTGTTCCTCTACTTCAAAAGTAGTTGAATGAATGCCATCAAAAGAGATTGACTTACTGGAATATTTTCGTAAAAAACACCTTATATTAAGATAATGTTATCTGTAAATGGAAATATTATCTATAATTGGGATTTGTAGAATATGTCTACTGTAAATAACATTGATGTTTATGAATCTTGATCTTATCTATCCTTTTGTTAGAATTCTACCATCAAATTCTCCATTAGGACCTCTGAGGAAAATGACTTTATTTGATAGTATAAATAAGCATTTCACTAAATAATGGCTTTGGGTATAATTAAGTTCTGTTGCTTAGTATTGCCTTTGATGAACATAGACCAGAAAATAGCATACGTACATTTAACATCTGATTTCTTTCTTTTTTTTCTTCAAATAGTTACTTTTTTGGCTGTTTTATCTTACTTTTAATTCTTGTCTCAAATTATTCCCTGATAGATTGCTGAAGTGAACAGCCCTTGTTTTAACATGGTTAGAAATTTGAGAAAATACATCTATGGGCCTTCTGAGGTGAAGAGCATTTTGAATATAAGAGTGTTGGGTTGTAAACACTTTATTGGCTGTGTTTGTGAAGCTTTTTCCTAAGTCAAAAGCAATTTTCAGGCAGCTAATCCTGTGGGGTGGGAAGATTATCCTAAGTAATGTAATGGGCTCACCTTCAGTGAGGCGAATGAACACTTTACTACTACAGTTAAAACACTTTGGGAGACAGAGATTGTAAAAGAGAACATTGATGTATTTAGATTTGGTCATTAGAGTACATATACTTTTTTATGATGTTTTATTTTTTATCTCCCATCATTTCAGTTTCTCATTTTGTTTCAAATACTGAAGCATCAGATCCATGTTTCATATATCTATGTTTTCCCAGCATCCACCTGGCACCCAAATGCCAACATCTGCTGCAACCCTATGGTTGTAGGCTTGAACTCCAGAATGCCCCCAAAGGTTTAAAAAGTTTGTGTACATTTTCAAAATAATTTTCTTTTGAGGTCTCAGTTTTATGTGAACTGTAGTTAAACTCTTTTTTCCATGACTTGTAGCATATGGTATTTAACTGTTTGCTAGTGTCACTTTCTCAAGTAAACATATTTGTACAAAAGTATTTCAAGAGAACAGTACACTTAATGAGAGGGTCTCCTCTAAGGTGATTCTATTGCTTAATCATGGGTTTAAAAGTTAAAATATATGTGGCTTTGTACACTATTTCATTGTCTTCCAAAGCTTGTCATATCTGATCTTTGGGAAAGAATCAGCGTTAAAAGTATTTAAAGACAAAATAATTTTTCTTACACTCCATCCTGAGATATTTGTCCCTAACAGAAAAGAATCAAATCCGGTGACATTGTGGCCAGCCACTATCAACCTTGTATTTAAACAAACAAACAAACAAACAAACAAAAAAGCCCCACAACAACCCATCCATTGCATGTCATTTGAAAATATAACCAAACATAAATCTAGGATTAGGAATTCTCTGACCTAATAGAGTATAAATTGCTTTCAATAAATTGTTACCCTTAGTGCCTTTTTCATTTTGAATATTATTCACTGAATTCTCCCATCTTTTACCTCATCTACCTTATCACAAAGAAAGGACCTCTAGCCTTTTTCAATTCTGCTAGCCCTGCAATAACAATACTAATATTGGAATACATATTCACTATTCTAATTAAGTCTTCTTGGAGTGCAATTGTGAGAAGTGTTAGGCATGCCAGCTGAATCATAAACACAGCTGCAAACATCTAGAGAGTGATTATTGATGCCATTTGTAAATCAGAGATGTTCGTCACAGAATAATTTGGAGACTTGCCCCAAATCACATGGATAACCAGTGGTCGGGTCATGATCATAGCCCAGCTATTCAAGTACTGTGGTCCAGTGCTTTTCCCAGGAAATCAGGGGATCATATCCAGTATGCCATAACAAAATAAATTTGAAAACTCTGATCTTTTCATCCATAAGACACTCTACAAAACAAAAAATGTCAAGACATGGGGAAGGAAATATCAATAGTAGTAATATCTGTGACTTCAATTTAGTGACTCAAATACTCAAGAGTAATGTTTGTGCTTACGTGATAAGTAGCAAAATGGTAGTGTGGCTAGTGTGGGTTTTCTTGTGGGTTTTGGCTTGAGACAGAACTGGACTCAATCTTGGCTCTGTAAGTTAGTAGGATTGTAGCCTTGGAGAAGCCACTTAAACTACCAAAGCCCTGGTTTCTTCATCTACAGAATGTAAAATGGATATCCTGGCCTTATTTTAATGTTTTGATAAGTTAGAGATTCTTTACATAAAGCACCCAGCACAGTTCATGGTGCTGTGTGCATGCACATACATACCAACAACTCCTGAAAGGGTAAAAGGAAGTGATTACTCTCAATATTTGAAGTTACTTGTTAAAGTTCCAAAGTTGTGAGACAGTTTTAGCAGAGGCATATATGATGATCAGAACTCCACAGATAGTTTAGCAGTCCTTCAGCCATGTATTTTTCAGTACAGCAGCTTTCACCTTCAAGAAAATCAAAGAAACAGAAAAAATTACTAGAACATCTGGAGAAGGGACAGTGTCATTCATTTTGAAATTCTTAATATCATTCCTTAGATACTACCAAGAATCTGGGGTTTTTTTTCCCTGTATGAAAAAGTTGATGTACTGTTTAGGAAGATGGTATTTTGTTCAAACACCAGTTCAGTGTCTTCAGTAAAGGCCAGATACTGATTACTTTGGAAGATGATGTGAGCATTTAATCTTGAACACAAGGTCTGATTTTGAGGCTTGGAAAGTAGAACCTGATTAAATCATTTCAAATATGGAAATGTTTTGAAAAGCTACTAGTTTAGGAAATTTGTTTTGCAGATGCTCAAGCATTGCACCGGATGAACCACTTAACAGTATAGGAGAAGACTAGTAATTTCTGTATGTCTAAATTTCAGTTATGAATGCCGCCCGTTCTGGCACCACTCTGGATTTCTTCTGTGCACCCTTGTATAAGTTATCTCATGCACTTGGCAGGATCATCCTGCATAGTTTGAAAAACATCAAAAGCTTCTAGGAAACGGTCAGTGAACATCCAGGTATTCTGAATCCTCATCACTGCTTTCCAGCCCCACTTTCATAAAAGTGGGTGTCCCAAAAGTCTCCATGTGTCTAAGCTTTCACAGAGTAGAGGACACAAGTAGCTCTTGGCCAGGGATATGCTGATCTAAAGGTGCTTTGGACTCAAGATCCTGGTAGCTTGAGGCATCCCATACCAGATATTAATATTCTTGGGTTACTTGCATTTTCTGTCAATGGCTCATCAAAATACTGTTTGACACGAAAGGAATGTTCTCTATAGCCCTTTAATGGGCCTGGCAAACATTGCCGTCTATCTTAGGGAAACCAGGTCTTTACTCAGAAGGGTGCTTAACTAGCCTAACTAGCAATCCATTCTTCTTACCTGCTTCTGTTTCTTCGTTATGAAAAGAGCAAATTATCTGAAAAGGAGTAGAAAACATGCAAGTATTATAGTTTAAGTTACTGTAAAAGTACAAGTGGGTATTAAGGACTCTTTGTAGTCTTGATGCTCTTCAAAATAAGCTGAAGGTAAACCTTACACTAATATAATTTGGTTAATCTATTACCTTGGGCAAAAATTCTGGAAAACCAGTTTAAAAGATATGAAAAAGAGGACACTCTTGCTGAAAGTTTAGAAGATGGTGTTTATACCAATTATTAGTGAATTAAGAGAACACAATTGAAAACTTTTATGATGAAAATTTGTTATAGTGAGAAGATTCTCTTAGGTTTTTTTTGCCACCTCTCTTAATACATCCGAGTTTAGGCACACATACACAGAGACCCCCCCAGAAAGATGTCTGTCTTCAATAAAACTTTGAATGCATCAGATGAATGCTTCATCTTGTTCTCTTTGATGTCACGGAGGTACCTCTTCAGGAAGGCAGGAAGCAGTCATGATTCTTGATGTAGCAAATGCACAAACTGTATCCTGTAGGAAGATTTTTTTTCATCAAGGAAGTTTTTGCTGATATTAATAATTTGATACAGTTCCCTAGTTCTTGAGAAATACCAAACCTTTAATGAGCTTCTGTATTTTAACATGTTTTTCTTTGGTCTGAAGGAAAGTTTTCTGTTTTGTTTTGGGGATAAATTAGCCAGTTGTTTTTTTTTTTCACTTTTTGATTTGGGGTCTGATTCCATTACTTTACTTTGCTACAGGAGACCAAAAGCAAAGCACTATACTGAAAGGAAGATCTGTAAAACTCTGGAAGTGAGCAATGTTGAAATGGGTGACTGCATAGAAATTTAGCGTTTTATTCTAAAGTACGGTACTTTAACATAAATAGGTCCCTGTCGTATATGTAAGTGTTGGCTGCTGCCTGGGTCCCTGGGCACTTCCATTCCCTCCTTTAACATGTATAAACACAACTTCACTGAACTTGAAAGAATTGTGTTTTAGTGAAGGTAATGTTTATGGTCTTTTTGTTGTTCTCTGGAGAGAGAGACATTTAGTGGGAAAATTACCTTAAATCTATGTTCTTGTCCAGGACTGCAGCTGACCTACTCCTCAGCTCCAAGTAAGGCACTCTTTCTGTGCTGTAGTTACTGCCATAATACTTAAATATTCTGGATTCATTGGAAGATTCTTTTTTTAAATATCTCTATTCTATCCTTTTATTTTTTATTATTGTTTTTCTGTTGTATCCTTTATTTCTCAGTAATCATATCTCCCTCAGATTGCATCATTAGTGGGACATTAGTATCTTAATATAAAGTTTACATATTTGTCATTCTGTCTAAACTGCTTGATTTTATGGTTTGAAAGTAAAAGATGCAGAATGCGATGAGGCTGTATAGGGAGATTGTCTGCATAGCTAAGTCTGGCCCTTTATATATGAGGCACCATGTTTGCATAAGCAATAATGAATGAGCCTCAAATTTTGTTATAGTTTCTGAAAAACAGTTTCTTCATAAAGGTAGATAACACGACTTTTTGTGGTTCACTGATCATACTCTTCTGCCATGTTGGTTCACATGAAGGAAGAAAAGGTTCTCCTCGGTTGAGAGGGGGATGCTGTATATAATGGGGGGTTGGGGTTATTGGGTCTATAACCTTAAATAATTTATTTTTTTAAGTTTATTTTTTGAGAGAGCACACCTGAGGACTAGGGAGGGCAGAGAAATAGCGAGAGAGAAAGAATCCCAAACAGGCTTCATGCAGTTCGCTTAGGGCCTGAGGCAGGGCTCAATCCCCGAACTGTGAGATCATGATCTGGGTCTAAATCAAGAGTTTGATGCTTAGCTACCCAGGTGCTCGAATTTACTTACTTTTTTAAAAACGATTTCTTTATGCTTAAGACAAGGACATTTGAATTTCTGTGAGGGTTACTTTAAATCAGATGGGTTAAGTGTTAGCACAGTGTGCCTGTCAGGGAAAAACAAAATGCCACTGCTATTTATTTTTTTACTTTTATTAAGAAAATTTTTTTACATTTATTTATTTTTGAGAGACAGAGACAGAATACAAGTGGGGGAGGGGTGGAGAGAGAATTCAAAGCGGGTTCCAGGCTCTGAGCTGTCAGCACAGAGCCCAACACAAGGCTGTCAGATCATGACCTGAGCCAAAGTCGGATGCCCAACCGACTGAATCACCCATGTACCCTTACTGCTATTTACTTAGATGTACATGCAGCTATAATATGTCTAGGTTTTCCATGGTATCAGGTTCCATTTCAGGTCTTTGAAATTCACTGGGAGAGCATAAAATAGACTGACAGAAACCATGAAGTCAAAGATAATCTATGTGCTTTATCTTTTCAGTTATTTATGACCTTTTGAAAAAATTATGTATTCATTTCACGTATTAGATTAATAACACATCATACAATTGTGGTAAAGTTCCTAAGTTTCTATTAGCTAAGAGTTAAATTAAGGTTCTAAGATAAATTAGATTGGCCTGGTTATCTGATTTCAGGTATTAATCGGTATGCCCTTTTAAAATGCAAGTTAAAAGCATAATTTCTTTTTTCTTCACAAATCTTTTGCAAAAAGTTGTGATAATATGCCAATGTGGATGAAACATTTGCATTAGAAAAGATGCTTTTACTTACAGGTGAACATGCTAAGGTCTAAGGTAGTTAGATGATTTGCCCAAAGCACACGGACCTGGTCCTATCTAATTTCTCCATTTACCAAATATGTAGGTACTCTTTTCTATGACAAAAAGCAAATTTACTCTCCAAACATCTATCAAATTTTCACTATGTTTCTGGGATTACATGGGATGCTTGGAAATTTCTTCAAAAAAAAAGAGGTTCAGTTATTTTTCTCTTCTTCTCTTTTTCTGTATCACTATGAAAAATCCAGAAAAGTCTGAGGATATTTGCTGGGCAGCTGGCATCTTAGCAATGGAATCTGTAATGACTCCAAGAGTTAAGGAGAGATTTCCATTCACGTTGTCTTTTGTAGTTATTCCTAAACCAGGGGTCAGTCAGGTTTTTAGTACAAATGGAAGGAGAATCTGCTAGCCTGAATTAAAAGTTATCCAGAATGGCTTACAAAGGTGGGTGCTGCTGCTGAGATAGTGTCTGGGAGCAGATTGGTTTAGACAGTCATGGGAATGTGGGGGTGCAAATGTACTAAGATTCACAAAGGCAAATGTGTCTAATTGGGTATGTACTTTTAAGGAGAGGTTGATTATAATTTGCAGTGATAATGGGAAAAGAAGTGAAATTGGTCACAGGGAGGACCAGGGAATCTCTCACATAATGACCAATACAGCAATATGAAATGTTAACCCCCCTTCCCGCCCCAGCAAATGCCTGGAAGATACAGATGAGAGTGTTGTCTTTCCAGGTCACTGCCAGAAAAAAGGAATGAAAAAGGAGGAGTGAAAGAGAATTATGGTAAGTTAAAGAAGGAAGTCTTGATTTGGCACCTTGGGAGGAAACAGTATACTTCAGATTCTTCTCTTCCTCGTCAGTGTGATATGGAGATCTTCAGTGTCTATAGAGGACCAGCTGTCAGGCAGAGCCTTATTTAGCTGTGAGATGTGTACTCAAGGCTCAAGACCTACTGGCTTTGCAGGAGTATCCATGGCCAGGAGCACTTGATAAGGTGTCTTCCAGTGGGAGTCTAGGATGGTCTACCTCTGATGATGCTTCCAGAATACCCAGCCACCAGACTCTAGATTGTGACCAACAGGATCCTTGAATTGGGATCTGGGAAAGTTTCTTTATTTAATCTGTTAATGATAAGCTCAAGTGTAAGACCTTAAAGACTTAGAGTAGCAGATTATACTAGCATGACACAACAAGACATCAACAGAAGGTTGTATACCAATAGACACTGGTCAGCTGGAGACTATTTCATGTGGAGTGAGTTTATGTTTTTCTGGGGAACTGGAGGGTGCTTAAATCTTGGTGAAGTACTAGAGAGAAATAAGAACGGGCCCCAGTGAACCCTTGAGGCATGACTGTCCAGGGATAGCATCAATTGTTTGAAGTAAAGGTAAACAAATGTGGACTGTTGGGTTCTACAGAGATGTTGAAAAATGCCAAACTGAGGCCTATAACAGTGAACCATTTTCAGTCCAGTGGAACTTCTGACAGAAGGGTGTACAGGTTTGGAAAGATTGGGAAATGGAGTATAACTATCTTCTGAAGAGTTCTCAAATCCTGGGCAGATCACCATCCCATCCATTATGCTCCTGGACTGGCACAATCAGCTTGTTACAGGGACGAGTGCAGGGAATGACTTGACTTTCATGGCCTCAGGCTTGAATGGATCTTGAGGTAATAAAGGTTTAGTATTTGAATCTTCATAGGTTCTGTACTTCTCATTCTTCTAAGGTCAGTAGTGGAAATAGCCCACAGATTTTCCAGTACATCGATTAAATTTGGGCACTTTTGTTGAAGTTTTACCTCGTCTAGGTCAAGGAAAGACTAAGGAACACACAAGATCAGGTTTGGGTTGGTCAGGAAACTCTAAGGTGAGGTCTCCTTTGGCGCAAAATGTGTTAGCTCTTTTAATTTAGAGAGGCAGGCTTTACTTAACTAGCTGGGGCTGTCTCCCACAGCAAAAAGGAATGTCTAAAAGGTTGCAGAATCATTTGTACTACTTGAGATAAAAAATCTCTGAGCTTTATTAGATACCCCGGCTATGGAAATTTCCTTTTTGCTCCAAGCAATTTGTCCTAGGAGGGTAAGGCTTGAGGTAGGAAGCATAGCTCGAGTAAGACTTAGCAAGGCTCCCCCTTAATTTTTAGTTTC